>APFE030620794.1:126160-162150 GCA_000404065.3 Pinus taeda | reverse complement strand
GACAACCCCAATATCTCCAAATCCTAATGCTCATCCATATTTTCCATAAACCATAAGAATTAATACTCTCTTATGATCAACATTGTACAACAATGAAGCAACACAAAACTAATTATTCGTATAAAAAAATGAAGCTATTGGTATTAAAAAAACAATGAAGCTACACAATGAAGCTTAATTTCTATCGGTATAATGAAGCTTAATTTATATTTGTAACTACACAAAATAGAAATAAAGTTATTGGTATTAAAAAAAACAATGAAGCTACTTAAAACACTCAGTCGCTCACTATAAATTCCAAACATAATGAAAAAAGGAGCAGTGCATCATTCTCTACCATGTGTTCTACCAAATAAGATGGTAAACATACTATAGGAAATATCTCTTCTTTACAATGCATTTTAAGAAGAATAAATGGATATTCAGTTCCTTATATTCTCTTTTAAGAAGTCCATTTTCATTCCAATGTCGAAGCACCTCCACATAAAGAGATATAACATTTGAAATTTCCACATATATCATTGAAATTTAGGATGATACTTCCATAAATAAGAAGATGAATTAAACTGAGACAAATCACATACTTGTGAAAAGAAAAGGTATGAAAAAAATTGGTTATCTTGCACAAATAAAAAAAATTCATTGTTCTATCCATGGATCCTATAGCCAATACCCACTCATTGAAAGAATTGAATCCAAGACAATTAAACTGAATAAATAGGAATACACTTTATTAGAAAAAACCAAAATAATACCTCAACCCAAAACAAAACTCATACTACAATAGAAACAAGAAAATAAACCTTATTGATATGTGAATGAATTGAAAGAGAAAAGAGAAAAATCACACAAGAATTAAAGTACGAGAGAAAATCAAATCATACAATCTATATTATATTAGGTATATACAAGAATATAAAATTGGTGGATAGAAATGTTTTATGATTTAGGAGAGTGATAATATTTCAGCCACCTCATCGCAATAAAATTACATATATAATATATATTGGACCAAATCAACTAGGCCTAAGTCTCATCACTCAACTAAGTTACTTAAATTACATCATGTAAGAATAGACTAGCCTCAAAACCAAGTTTTGATACAGAGGAAAAAATGGGTTATTATGGCTCCATGCTTTTTCTGTCTCCTACATCTTATTTGGGTGGTCTTTATAAATTTCTAATTCATTATAATTCAACGCGTTATAAGGTATATCCTGTTTTATGTCTTGTATATTTCTCTTGGTTTAGAATCTAGCTTTTATAACAACCATGGAAAATATTTCGTGGACAATAAACCTCGAAACTTGGTATGATTTTCCACAAACTTGCATGATAACAGGGCTAAAAGACAAATTGTTGAGTTTTCTAAGTTAATGAAGAAATCATTAATCATTTTACTCTTTTCTATGTATCACCAAAATAAAAATAGAAGTATGACATGTTACATATATCTAACAAAAGATCCTATTAACACCAACTTTGTAATTAATGGCAGTTAAATCCTTGGGCTGCTTGATATATATCACATAGAGTGGACAAGGTTTAATCAAAGGCACTCCCCTCCCTAAAAAAGGAACCAGACAACCAATTAATGGAAATTTTGCAAATGATTCCTCACATCTAGGAGGAACATGAATGAGTGGAAAATATGATGAACTACCTTTAAACCTACCCATCTCTAGGATCATGAATTCAATGTGTCAAAACACAACCAAGTGTTCTAGACAATGTCTGTGACACCACACTAATTTGTTAGCTGATCAACTCTGATCCCGAATTCAATAGGGTCAGAGATGTAAATTCATTAGTATCCCCTTCAAATTCTAGGCTTGACACAAGAATATTTTGGACATGGCCATTCAGGGAGTGGAAAATTAATTCAAATTTTTTTGACCAAGGTAATGGCTAACACTACTAGATTTTAGATATGAACTAAGGTTCTAGCTTCCACCCAATATACATTCATCCTATTGGGGTTCATCATCTAATGCATAACAACGTCATGAGAAATCTCTTCAAAAATGTATGGGCTAATAAGGGAGGAGGCAAAGGATTCCATCACATCAAAGGGGACACCTATTGCATCTGAGGAGACATGGCGTATATGAATCATCAAATCCTATACCTAGGGCTCAAGCCTTACCTTCTTTTTATTTCCCATGGATTCCTTGAAACTGGTTTTTATAACAAACATATCCAATCTTTGTGCACAAGTAATTTACCTTGTTGACCACTATATCAAAACATTCATTCATAAAGGGGTGTTACAATTCTAAAAAATAGAGTTAATATATTGTAGTTATATGGGGGCATTTATATGTATTGGGGGTTCTACAAAAGGTATTTAGTAAAAATAAGGAATACCTAGTAAAAATAGGGTTTTTTTTATTGGAAAGATGTATTGGCAATGGGGTTCAATATAAGACTTTTTGAAGAATACTAATATGCTAATAATATATTCTAAGGGAGGGCTAAGATTTAGGGGTGAATGCTCTTAGATTTGGCACCATATATCAGTGTTTTCAGGAGGAAAAATTAGAGATCAATCATCATATTATGATGGTGAGATAGTATGTATGTTTCTTACAAAAATTTGGGGCTAAATTATCTGTACGAAGCAACATCATTAAAGGGTTCATAATTTCTGAAGGAGGCTAACATTCTATACCTTCTTTATGAGTGTATACTAGTATTACTAGTGGGATGAGATTGGTCAAAAGTTGTCACAAAGTGAAGCTTCAGTTTCCTTGATATTCCTATATTGTAACAACTCTCTCAATCAATAAATAAAATTAATGATTTCCTCTTATTTCCTTTTGTTGTATTATTACCCTTACTGTGCACGCCAAGTGTTTGGTGAAATTATTGCACTCTAACTATTTGTAAAAAAATTGTCAAAACAAGTTTGTTTATGAAGGAAAAAATTGCATAATTTAGAATTGGTACATCATAGTGGTATCACAACATGCTCCTGGATATCCATGGGACTAGAACACATTGAAAGAATAATTTTGAAACCAAAATAAGAAGGTTGAAGGTAACTAGGAAAACTAATGTTTCCAAATCAGAAATTTGAAGACTATAGCCAAGGCTTCATAAAGGTAACATAACTCTTGGAAGCCTGGGTCTCATCAAGGGATGCTAAGAAGGGAAGAGATAATAACAAACCTCATGTTGATATAATCATGACTGAAGGATTAGTACATTTACTTGATAATATAGATAAGGATGAAAACATGGAAGAAGCTGATTCTGTAGAGAATCCAAATGTAGTTGAAGCTTTGAAAAATCCATTTAGAGGGAGCCAAAAGGTAAATAAAGATATGGGAAAGATGTTAAATCCTACAAAAGAGACAACACCTATATTTGAAGGTAAAGTCCAAGACCGAGATATCAAGGACAAATTTGGAGGAATTTTTCTTGTTGAAGAAAAGTATAGGACAAACTTTTGTAAAAATGGCCTAGCACTTTCGACAAAAAACAAATTAGTGTCACTGTTTGCTGACCAAAATCCTTCTACTCAGTTCCCTAACAACACAATTATCATTTATGATTGAGGCGATGGAAGATATATGCTTAAAAGGGGAAGTTTCCGTCTCTATGAGGATTGCTCAGCTATAGAGGTGGGCCATTCTATAAATGTTTTAGAGGAAAAGAAGCTATAGTCCCATAATACACAAGAGGTAGATCATTATACACAGGAACTACATATTTTCCCAGTCCTGCAAGTTAAGCGGCTCATGGTTTCTCAACAAATGCAAGAAGTAAAATGATATGGTAGTATATGTTATCAAAATAATGGAATAAACTTTGAAACCAACATACTGGAACCCATTTCTAAGCAATCAAAAAATCCTAATAGTCTAAAAAATTGCACTAGTTTATTGTTAATGAGCATTGTGGAAATGAGTGATGGCTATGTGAAACTTTGAAATATTAATAAGGAAGAGAGTGTTGTTCAGTTCCCACAAGGATCTGCATGGCTACTTGAATCTAGCTCTATAGATTATAAACTATATTGTGACGATCTTAAAAAGATAAAAACACCACGGTGCATTTTCGCACATCACAGGAAAACTGTGTATAATGTCAAGTCTCTTGATTGAACCAATCTTGCCTGAGATACAATTGATGGTACACTCAAGCCTTGGAACCTAGAAACAAGTACATGAAGTGTAATTTGCAACCCTATTATGGCATATTATGGGCATAAAAATGAAAATAACCTTGTGGGGCTTTTTGTTGTTGATAGGTATAATTAGAATGGTTCATAGTAAAATTAGGTGTTTGTTTATCATGATTATTTTCCAATACTGTTGGCATCTTACTATAACGTTCCCAAATTCTATGAGTGCAAAATTCACCAAGGAGTTTTGCCAATTTTTTGCAATATTAAATAAAAAGGAGAAAAATATTATTTTGAGGGAGAAAAGGGGAAATTATTATTTTAATGGAGAATGGCGGAAAATAATATTTTATTGGAGAATAGAGGAAAATTATTATTTTATTGGAGAATGGAAGAAAAATAATATTTTATTGAGAAAATAGGAAAATATTATTTTATTCGAAATGGCGGCTAAAAGTCTCCTTGTGGAAATTGGGCCCCACCAACAAACTAATAAATAAAAGAAAGAGGAGGACCTATAAGCTAGAGGGAGGCTCCATGAAAAATTATAAAAGGAGAGGGAGCTCAATTGAAAATAGTTTCATTCCTATGATTTCTAATTGACATTAAGTAGAAGCTCAAGAGAGTTTCAAGAGTTTCAAGAAAACTCAATAGCTAATTTCGGTGGACTTCAAGTGCCACCCTAGTTAGATTTATGGGAAGGTTACTTCTAATCTTCCATTGGTTCTTCATTGTTTGGTTGTTTGATTCATCTCCTTAAAATTTGTTGAGATTCTATTGCAAGAGATTATTGGCTTCACGATTCAGTTTGCAGGGTCAATCATCTTACGCGAGGAGGCCAAGAATAATCATTTTTCTAGGAGGGAAGAGTAATATATTGGTTTTGGAATTAATTTTGTGTCCAAGCAATACATCAAGTCCGCGATCTATCTTTTAGAGGGCTGATAATCATCAACACATAGGGGGGCAAATTGCAAGCATAGTTAATAGGCCGAGTGCCTTGACTTGGTGCCAAAGGGAAAATAAAATAGGGGGGTCGAATAACTATCCTTCTCTTAGAATTAAACATTGATTTTGGCAGTCACCATGTAGGTTAATTAGCAAAGATTAGGGCAGTATTGTTTCTTCCAAGATGTCGAAGGTTCCAACATATTTACTCCACATATTTTTCCAGCGAGTCTCATCAAGTAGGCTGAGCCCTTTTTGGAATTAAAAGCAATCAATTAAGGTCGAATTAGTGCACTAATAAGGAAGGCTCAAATGCTTGGACAAACTAAGAATTCTACTCCAGAATTAGAAATAGATTGGGCTGCTTGGGTCATTGTAGCAAAATGATTGTTCCAGGAGTGAAGCGATCTGTGTAATTACCTTCCTTACATTGTCCATAAGGGAGGAGTTGAATCATCAAATTCTGAACATTATTCTTCTTGGTAAACACTATCTCTAGTCATAAACAAGGGATCAAACTTGCAAGGATAAGATCACTGTAATAGATTTGTAGACCAAACTGTTTCTATCTATGTATAACAAAATTCCTTGAGATGCTCCTCCAATCACCTTTGCCAAATTTTTCCAAACCAAGCAAGAACATCCTCCATTAACAAAGATACACACATTATTCTTAAAATTAGCCAAGCTAGAGTATTTGATGTCTTTCTTTTTTCCAAACATTCCTCCAACTTGAACAAAGTCGATTTCAACAAATTCTCATCTGTTAAAATTTTTGAAACATTTCTTGCTAGTACGATAACACCAGAGACATCATTGAAAAAAATGGATTATAACATTGACAACTATCTCATGACTCTGTACTATATGCCTAGTAGCATGGGAATAGTGGGTTATGATCCCAATTTTAGGTGTGGTTGGGATACATTTTTTTGAAAAACTCTCTTTTACTTCTCATTCTCTATTTAGAGGGATTGAAGACATAAAATCTCAAGCATTCATTAAGCTCAATAACAACCAAGTTACGAGTCCTCAATGTTCACTTTGCAAATGGATATGGATGAAATATTCAAGTAGATAAGGATTATTTTCCACTGGCTGTTATATTAAGTTTTAGGGAAAACTTTAAGGTTTCTTAGGACAATAGCTTGTTTATCAATTCTTTTTGTGATAACTAATTTTAAATTTATAACAATTTGACCCAAACAAAACTAAGTTCCACAAGCTTATGGGGTTGGGGGAATGGAAATATGTGAGGATAAGTTTATGGTAAAGGGCACACTTTCATAGGACAGGACCATAGGTGGTGAAATAGAGAACGTACATGAATGAAAACCATAAATCACAAGTAGCATATAAGTGACATTTAGTTGGAAGGTTTGTTCCCATCTTGATATTAAAAATAGAAACTTATCTTGATTTTATTAATTGTTTACTGGCATTGGGGAGTAGGAGATGATAATTTTGCTAATCAAGGTTCCTAGGCCATCTCCAAACTTGTCTGAGGATAGCCAGGGATGGATTTAGACCACTCCTTGTATTGATCTTTTGGGAAATAGGGGGAAGAACACATTGCAAAATGTCATTATACAACACATGAAAATGAAAGACTGGAGTAAAATCACATCCCGATATATCCAAGGACTTTCTTCAAGAAATTGGGTATTATGGGACTTAACGAAGAATATTTGCTACTTCAAGAAATAAATAGATAAATTATCCACAAGAATTGCAAATTTTCATGATTTATGAATATTGAAATGCTTCGCATCAAAATTACCACTAACCAGGCTCACAGGTTGAACTCACGGGTCACTGATTCATGGAGATACTGTTTTGGCCAATTTCCACCACTGACTTATATATATTTTCAATTGTAGTTGCCATGTTTTTTCCAAGAGAATTTCAACTTCCTCACACTTTTTCCTAGATAGTTTTTTTTCCAAGCCAAGTCTCTATACTTCACACAGAGGTACTTGATCTATGATCCCATTTTATTTTCCCATAATGTAAGATTTTTCTACTCTATTATGTAATTATATTTTTTGTTCCAACTCAATCAAATATAATGCAAAGAGTTGTCAGAAATGCCCCTTGTTTTAAAAAACAATGATTCTTCAAACATTTCTATTTCCAAGTTTAATATTCGAAAATACCCACAGGAGATGAGAAATGATTATTTGAAAAAGCTCCAGTTTGTAGGAGGAGTCGTTTAAGGGAAGATCTTGAGTGTCTCCACCCTAAACTTAAATGATCAACTCCAACTAATGTGTGCAAGCCCTTAGAGTGCCTCAAGCCTACTTTAAGAGTCCTACTTTCACAATGATATTTTATTTTAATTATTAGCTGTCACAACCTAAGTTAGGTGGCCTTAATTTTTTTTATCGAATTTGTAGGACGAGGCCTCAAGAAATTAACCATATAGGAGAATAAAAAGCATTATCCTTCTAAAAAGTTTATAAATATTCAATATAAAGAAAACCATCACAAAAACCGAAGAAGACATTGGACAATGTCATTAGACAACGTAAAAAATACAATACTGGAGTAAAAACACATCCCAATATATCCAAGGACTTTCTTCAAGAAATTGGGTATTATGGGACCTGCGAAGACTATTTATTGCTTCAAGAAATCAATATATAAATGATCCACATGAATTTCAAATTTTCATGATTTATGAATATTGAAAGGCTTCGCATCACAGTTACCACTTACCAGACTCATAGGTTGAACTCACAGGTCACTGATTCGTGGAGAAACTATTTCGGCCCATTTCCACTACTGTCTTCTACAATTTTTAAACTATAGTTGCGAGGTTTTTTCCAAGAGAATTTCAAATTATTGACTCTTTTTCCTAGCCAGTCTTTTGCCAAGTTAAGTCACTATACTTCACACACATATAATTGATCTATGATCCCATTTAATTTCCCCATAAAGTAATCTTTTGCTACTCTATTAAGTAAGTGGATTTTATGTTCAAACTCAATAATCTAATGCAGAGAGTTGGCTAAAATGGCCCTTGTTTTCCAAAACCATGATTCTACCCAAATATTTCTATTTCCTAGTTTAATATTTGAAAATACCCATTGGAGATGAGAAATGATTATTTGACAAAGCACCAGTTTTCCCAAGGAATCATCTAAGGGAAGATCTCGAGTGTCTCCACCCTAAACTTAATTGATCAACTCCACCTAATTTATGCAAGCTATTAGAGTGCCTCAAGATGAATTTAAGAGTCCTACTTTGGCGACCATATTTTATTTTAATTATCAGCTATCACAACCTAAGTCAGGTGGCCAATAAAAAAATATTCTCAATAATAGCCCATTGCCAGAGACTCATGCAGTCACTATTTGCAGGAAAAATTCAGAACTCGATTGGGTTATAATTTATAAATAATAACTTCTCCTATACTCAACCCTTAGAGGACCCTAAGGGCATAAAGCCAGTGTGGCAGTCAAAAAAATTGTGAAAGAAACCCAACTGCCAAGTTATATAAGGAGGCCAAGTTATTTATCTGTTGTTCGTACACCTCCAAAAATCTGTGTATAACAATTTACTTGGGGAGTCGAGTTTGGGTTCTTCTTGAGGGGTCGTGACTGATAATAAAGTGGAGCTTGTGGGAGAATTTATATTTTATGGAAAGAGTTCTACTTGCTGGTGTATTCATCAGGTTCCAATCTAAATTATACTACTCTTTAACAACTATTTACTAAACTGTGTGCCTTTTTATTGACTGCTGTCATAATTTTGGGTTAGTCAATTAATGAAAAATGCTCATTCCATTGACATATGGCATATATCCATGTTATTTTCTAGACGAATGTTTGTAAAAGATATGTTATCATTGTGTACTGTATCATTTTGAACCAAAATGATGAAAGTACACCTACAACACTCTGACATCAAACTTTTTAACTAAACACTTCATCGGAAAAAATTCATAAGCTCAGAAAAATAAGTGCTATATTGGAAAATTTCTATTTGGGAATATTACACTTACAATTTTTATTGTGTAGACCCAGTGAATGGTCAAGAGGTATTTGATGTTGATGGGTAGTTGGTTTCCTTTGTGTGCTAAAGGGGGCAAACCCAAACTTTGATTGCATCACCACTGTTAACATCTGGAGGCCTCTATTACCCTTTATTTGTAAAACAGATTGGATGTAAGGTGAAAATAAACTTCTTGCAGCTCATGCAATTGTCAAGGCATATGCATATTGTTGCACGAAGAGAAGGCCTAACATTATAGACTATTGCATATTTGTACCATATTTTTCAAATGACCCATCCCTCCTTGAACAATGTTGGATTGGGTTTCTCCAAAATCATACACTTCTACAAATGTGTGTACTCTCAAAGGAGTACAAGCTATGTATGGATGCACTCAATCAATAGCCATTGGATCATTTGTGCCATCATATCTACATGAAGTCAGACCAATTAGTCTTTAATCTAACAATTTGGATGCAACCCAATGAAGTCTGGGCATGTAAACCCTTACACCCAAAATACCAAAGAAATGAATTCACTGGATACCAACATGTCTCGTTGCATCATATTTCAACTGGGAATACAAGATTTTAGTTTTATTTAGGGCCTTGCGATACTGATTTTGTGTGAGAAATACTATGAAAAATAATTACCATCCTCCAACTCCTGCATCTACATTATAAATGGAAAACTATCTCAAGATATTCATACAAATGTTGGCTGCAGGTTGCTCTCAAAACAAGACTTTTATGACAAAGAGATGCTTTCTTACAAATGTTGTCTAGAGCTCTTGCAGATGCTTATATGGACAATCACTTTAGTCTTATCAATCTTGGAACAGGTTCTCAAGTTTTATCCAGATGATAACATAAAGAATGAAATATTTTTATTTATTTCACATGAACTTTGTATGTACTGCAACATTTTTGGAAATGATAAATTTGATATTCCTAATCACGATTGTCTAATAGCTACCTTTTTAGGAATTACTGGAAGCATAGAATATTGGCTAGCTCATAGGGTGTTACATTCAAAGGTCCCAAACAACAGGTTAAATAATGCTAAGCATTTGAACAAGTGTCTGGAATTTTTGAATGAACAAGAGAATTTAGTGGTTTGTGCATGTGCTCATGAATAACTCAATTCGATGATGAAAAATGAAAGTGTTGTGAATGTTTGTGCTACTGGGGACCTTCTTTCTATGCTACAACAAGAGATGCTTGTCAACACTATTGAAATGAAGGAATATGACACCGCATTAATGAAATTTGACAGAGTTTCAAAGATCTCATTAAACAAATTTCTGAAAATTGATGCTATAGGTTATGATGCCTTGCAAATTTTTCAAGTTTATAAGCATCCAAGTAGCATGGGCATTGGCAAAGCCAAGGAAGGATTTTTGTTACTTGGCATGTTTAACAAGTGTGTCATTGTCATGGGTTGACATCTTTTAAGGAATTGGTTCTTAAGGCCTATATTAGATCTCAAAATTTTGAATGGCCATCTCAACACTATACCATTGCTCCATCATTGTGATTAAATGATGTTAGCCCTACACAACACCTTTAAATATGTGAAATATATTCCACATCTACTCAAGATTTTAGTGTCTAGGTTATTTGTCAACATTGGATGATGGACAACAATGTCAAATAGTATGAGTTCCATTTTACATATAAGGAAATTTTTTGAAATTGGGATTTTAGAAAGACAACATGAGAATGCAGGAATGTTCAATTTGAATATTGTAATAGAAACAAATATGGAATAATGATTGCATTTTGGATTCTAGAGTTGGATGAATTGAAGGAAATATACAACGGCTTGCTTGAGGAAAATTCAACACTTGAGCTAAAATGCCTCCCATGCCAAGCTAATAATCCCCAAACATGGGTTCATTGTGTATATACCTCAAATTGGTTATTAGTTGTGCCTTTCTGGACTAAAACTTGACGATAGTGAATTGGAAAATCTTAAAGACATAAAGTTTGCTTTTGTAGGTGAAAAGGATCATGAAGAAGCATACTCTTATTGTACTTCAAATACAAAAGAGTCCGATCTTATTCTAGGAGATGTCTATCATAAAAATTTAGATATGGAAAGAGCCATAATAAGAGATTTGGAATTGCATCCTTAGCCTTTCTCAATGCATTTGCATATGACATCAAAATTCATTAGGGAACTGGATTGCATGCTCTCATTGGCATTAGTTGCAAACTATTACATGTATGTTAGGCCAATGCTCATTACAGAGGATGCACTTGAGATAAAAAAGGAAAGAACACATTTTCTATAGGGAATAATGCCTTCTCCATCTCAGAAACCCCTACAATCATTGACCGCTTACCTATACAAAATGTTGATGGCACTATTTTCCCTGTGATCAAAGGTCAATACGTAAAAAAATTGGAGACTAAAGAATCTAATATATCCTGGACTCTTTATGTCCAAATTACTTACAACAGAAAACCATCAAAAAATGAAGAATGAGATCCTATTAAGTCTAGCCTTGGAATATTAACAAATAGAAATGTGGCAACAAACAAAGTTGAAGATATGAATGTAGACAAATTACAATTTTCTATTTCTAATGAAAAGGGTTTCACAATCATACAACTCCCCCTAGTCCAGGTTATGATAGAGATGTATCATATGCATGGAAAACAACTATCAACAACTAAGACAATGGGCCTTCCAAACATACTATATGCAAAGGAAGTGAACCATGAATATGCTCTACATTTGAAACTTCAAAATATTGCTAGTGGAAGTAGGCACATTGCCTAGGTCATGAAGGAGGGAGATACCTTTTGTCAGAGAAAGGAATTAGGAGATCAACTTGGGCATGTAGTGACTCAATTCAATATGTATGATCTTGGTATTAAATTTAGACTAGGTCAGTTGGTGAAGATGATTGGTTATGTCATTGCTTGAGGACAAGAAATATTTGGTGGGGAGGATTGTGATGTCCCCAATCCCTTGAGTATGGTGATTTCTATCCATTAGCGTAACTTGTATCCTTTAGGCTAGAAAAAGGGAAATTATTAATGAGACAAAGGGATATTTTTCCCAAATCACTTTTATATTACTATTATAATAAAAGGAGAAAATGATAATTAATAAAAAAGGTGAAAAATTACTAATAATAAAAGGAGAAAAAAGTTATTTGGAGGGGATAAGTGAATTAATCAATAGAATAATAAAAAGGAAATTTCTATTGTGAATAAAACACTTGTCACTATTCAAAAAAAATTATAACATTGAGTTAGCATCCATTTATGATGCATGCCATGATCAAAATAATTAAAAATGATTACAAGGCACATAATTTATTCTTGAAGAATAAGATACAAAGTCTTTGTAGCTGTATAGCTGAAGACCCAATCTGGTTAATAAAGCATGTCTTACTTCTTTGGATTTGAACATGTATAGGTATGATATATTTCCACTAGAATCCCTCCCATTAAGGCCTTTTTCAATAGAAAATGATAGTTGTTCGATCTCACTCCCCAAACAATCAAGGTCATATATCTTTTCTAGAACTGCAACACCCTCAACTTGATCTTCTTTTTGTTGAAAGAAAATATGAATAAGGTTTAGGTCCATTCTAAATAAATGTCTTTATATTTGATTAAAAGTAGGAATTTTATATAGACTAAGTAAACCTTTATAAAGAGCCAATGTGGAGATTCTAGCAAGAACAAAATAAATACAATTTGTAAGAGGGCTTGTAACCCTATTACACCTAACATCCATTACCATGTCCTTGGCACCTATGAAGTAGAGAAACATATTCAAGTGATTAAAGTATCCTCTAGTGAACACCATCTTTACTCCAAAAAACATGTGAACATCAAGGTATCCCTTAAATGAAAACTGAGAAAATGTAGCAACTTTGCATAGAATTTAGGCTACGTAAATTACGTGGTTTAGAAATATTTTAGCAACTATAGGAGAAATGTAGACTATGAACTGAATATTTGATACAAAATTTGTTGGATAAATTACATGGATACCCACTAATTTTCAATGCACTTGTTTCATGCTACTTTTTGTAGCCAATGACAAATCAATAGACGATTTGACAAACAATAACAAGGATTCTTACCTCAGTAAATGCTAGATTCACAAGGTATGTGTTGGGCCGTGAATACAAACACCTTTTTAACACTTATTTCATCCATTTTTACTTTTCTTTATCATGTTATTAATCATGGTTTATCATATAATTCTATTTTATAATGATTTATGCTCTTATGAATGAATATTATTTATTCTCCTTTATTTCTAATAAATTGATGATTATGCATGATTTTATCAATGAAAGTTCAATAAATTGGTTATAACATTATTCACCATTTTTAACCTCCAAGATAATTTCTAGATTGAAGATTTGACCATTAAATGTGCTAACTCAGAAATTCGCTGGAATAAGAAGTGTCCTTTTTGTGGTTGAGATTTTGAGCAAATGAAAAAGAATTTGGAAAATATGGAACATGGGTTTTGTCCAGAACGGACCCAATTAACTTTTTCAAAGAACATTTTGCCCAAATTTGGCTTGTACTGAGAGAAACGCAGGGTTCTTTGAGCACGATTTTCTCAGATTTGTTGTTGCAGCTGTCCTCCAAATCTCAGCTGCAAAGCCAAATTCGTCTTGCTCTTGTTGAGAGATGGATGGAAATATATCTTCTTCTTGATCAATTGGTTGGAAACAATCCAATTTTGTAATAGAATCATGTTGTAATTATATCTATTGTAACTGCTCTCTGCTCTCTCTATTTAAATGAAAACAGAGATCAGAGAGGGGGATGGAAAAATCATGGAAAAATGGTGGAGAATTGAGGATGAATTAGAGATTCAAAATTGAGGATGGCGGAGAGAATAGATAATGGCTGAAAGATGGAGAGATTTCTTGTTGTAATCCACTGTAACTCTGCTTTGATATTTTAATATAAATTTGCTTGCCATTCCATCGTTGATCCTGAAGTAACCCAGCAGCATCCGCTAGCGGCTAAGGGCCCAGCCTCTGGTGGAGTACGCTGTTGCTGCTGTATATTATCTTCTTGGTTTATGTGTGGTTTTGCTTATTAGCGTTATTTGGTAATCTGGTATGTTCTATTATTTTACATCACGGTTCTGTTATATTCAATTCATGTTCAACTAAGTAATATCGTTCTCAATGCCAGGAATGTCGTATTGATTCATCTTGACTTGGTAATGCATTGCTATTCTTTCAATCATTGATATAACGTTGTCGATCCTTACAAAATGTATTGTTGTTCAATTACAGCATATCCGTGTTGTAACACTTATTAATTGGTATTACTGAATTCATCTTAGATATTATATTTCCTTGCAATTGTTGGATCTATTGATGTTGCTGTTCCATTATAAAATACAATCGTATTCTTTATAACTAAGACTGATAAGTGGATTACTAAGATCAGATTACCATTAAGATGTGCTGTGTGTTACGTTGCTGTGTATTTCTATTTGGCTTTCAAGCATTGTTCCATGTTTCATCATTAATCAATGATGTTCTATTTCCGTGTGCTATTCGATTGATCCTTCAGGATAGAAGATTGCCATTTGATTTGTGTAGGACATGATTATTGCATTTATTTTTGTAGATTAAGAATTAGTTTTCGTTACATTTCCTAGCTGCTGTTCCATTTCCTGTTATTCGCATTATCTTTGCCTTGGTGTGAAGAATGATCCAGACTGTAGTGGGCAGTGACATTCATTGTTTGGCTCCCAGATCGAGGACTTGTTCCCTAATTTCTTTTGGTCCCATCAGTTTTACAAAGGGATGCATTATTGCTACTGAACCCTTGACTGATGAATTGCTTAGTTTCTTGAATGTGTGATTTAGTCCTTAAAGAGTAGCCAAGCATCCATTTATCTTTGTATTTTGAGCACTGTACTACATCTTTCATAACATTACTCTTGAGTAAATAGCTGCCTCAGACTGAGTACACTCCTGGAATAAAAATTCGTCCCTGGGTTGACAATTAATGTGAGGTAATTAGGAGTTAAAAAGCCACCCTTTTATTGCTCGACATTTTGGCGCCGTTGCTGGGGAATTTCAGTAATCTTTGTGAAGGAGGAGGAGAGACAGGGGAAACTGAGGAATCGAGATCTCCTCTTGAGACAACTCAGCCATTGAATAGCCCAGACAAAGGAAGTGCTGCAAAAATCATCTTTGAATAAATTCAATCTCCTCAGACAATAGGCACTCTCATTATCCCAGATAGAGGAAGTGCTATTAAAACTATTCCTATTAAAGTCATTCCCTCTCAACCTAGGAATACCCTCCTAGATATCGCAGAAGGTTATTGGCATATATTTGACCCAATGGCTCAAAACTAGCCAAACACTCAAACATCTACATTACAATACCCCATCATGGATTCTACAACAAATGCGCCTATGAAAGCAATCCCTCTTCAACATATCCCTACATTCCACGGTCTTACATCAGAAGACCCGAATGCATTTTTATTTGAATTTCATGTACTGTGCAGGGGATATGATTACACAACCGACCCCTAGAAATTGAAACTATTTCCCTCTACGCTAAAGGGGGCTGCTTTAAGATGGTTTATGGGATTAGGTGGCGGGGTTATAAATAATTGGGAACAAATGAAAGAATCTTTTTCTAAAAAAATATCAGGACTATTGCAGGTCTATAGAACTGAAGGAAGAAATATTCCAGATGGTAGCTAGACCAAATGAAATGTTAGAGGAGTATGTGGAACGTTTCCAGTATAATATACAAAGATCTCCTTATGCATCACTGCCTTTACCTGATAATGTGTTGAAAACGACATTAATAAGGGGCATGAAAAAGGGTAAGTAGGGGGGTGTGTGGAGTACTAAAGAAGGTATCCTTTGATGATTATTTTAGTGTCTTTTCATTAGAACTTACAAGGCTTTTTGCATCATGAACTCGGAAAATGATAAAGAATTGTAATAAAACATGTGAGATTAATATGTAGCATGAAAACGCTGACAATTGTGATTTCCTTATGTAGGAAGGAGAAAAAACAAGAAGTTGTGGTTCTAAAGGAAAAGACAAAGATAGGTTAACCGCTGTCCTTTCGATGGGAGACCGCATGCAAACAAGATCAAAGTGGATCAGCCTGGGAAAGGAAGCGGAGATATCAGCTTGGCGCAGAAAAGAGAAGAAATGATTGAGGGCTAACGGTTCGGTGAATCCCTCAGGATCCTTGATCCTGAGGGATCGCTGTTTTATCTATTTCTGCACTTAGATATCTCTGTCGTCACCCTTATATAAGGGGTAGCACTATTAGCTCAGGGAGAGTAAGATGTTATTATGTGTTTATGTAATTTATTTTAAGGATCAAAACTTTGATCATCGTGTCTTCTTAAGAAATTCTCTACTGTAATTTTACTTGATGCATTAATACAAACTTGGTTACTATTTCATCTTTGAGTCTGGAATAACTTCAAGCGGTGTACCCCTGGAGGCTAAGGGCTCGGACCTAGAGGACACTTGCTCTTGTACCATTACGCTTGGTTTTTGCATGGTTTGCTTATCGACGTGATTTGGTAATCTGGTGTGTTTTATAAGTTTACATCACATGCTCTGTTATGTTTAATTCGTTAAGGTTTCTAAAGAAAAAACTATTGTATTGACACTACATCATATTACTATTCTTTTAAGTGTTGATATAATACTGTTAGTTTTTACAGAATACTGTTGCTGTTCCATTACAGAGCTTTTGTGTTGTGCACTTGTTCCTTAACATTATAGAATTTATCTTGGAAGTTATGTTCTTTGTGATTGTCAGATTCTTGAATACTGCTGTTCTATCTTGAAATGCAATCGTATTCTTTCTAACTGAGGTGATATCTGGATCAGATTACTATTTGAGTATGTTGTGTGTATATATTGTTTTCAACGTTGTTCCATAATGTATCAGTAATCAGTGTTGTTCCATTTGTGTGTGTTATTCAATACGTCCTTAAGAGTGAAGGATTTCCGTTTGATTCCTGTAGATTATGATTAATGCATTTGATTTAATAGACTAAGATGTTACGGCTTGTTAGACTTAGTTGCTGTTCTATTTCTTAACTGTTGTTCTATTTCCGAATTGTTGTTCCATTTCAGACTTGCTGTTCAATTTTAGGTTTGTTGTTCCATTTTAGGTTTGTTGTTCCACTTCATTATTGTTCGATTTCTTTGCCATTCCATTTCTTATCTGCCGTTCCATTTCATGTTATTGGTGTGAAGAACGATCTTAGGCTGTAGTGAGCATTTGCATCTATTGTCCAGCTCCCAGATCCTTGATCTGTTCTCTGATTTCCTTTTCCATCAGTTTCCAATGGGATGGGTTATTGTTACCGAACCCTTGACTGATAAATTGCTTAGTGTTCTGAATGTGTGATTTAATCTTTTGAAGTAGTTAAGCTGTAAATGAGCATCCATTTACTCTTGTATTTTCAAACACTGTGTTACTAGCATTACTCTGGTAAATGATAGCCTCAGACTGAGACACTCTTTGAAATAAAAAAACGTTCTCGAATTGACATATTAATGTGAGGTAACTAGAGGTGAAAGAGACCCTTTTTATAGCTCCACATTTTGGTGCCATTACCGGGGAGAGTGTAGCCATTTTTAAAAGAGTAGTGTGCATCTGATGAGTGTCTGTTAGGAAAGAATTGGGTATTAAAAACGGAAGGTAAGAACCTACGTATGGAGCATGTAAAAGCCTTGCTCCCCCGCCCACTTTTCAACAGAACTGTTAAAGAACTTAGAGTAGAAATAGATGTTTGAATTTTTGTGTGAATGACTAGGGAAAAAATAGAAATTTTGAAAAACGAATCACATGATTTCACTCAAGTGGTGATGTAAGAACCACCCATTTCACTAACTAATTGACAGGAACATTTGAAGAAGGAGCCTCAAAGAAACACATGAAAAACATCTTATATTATGGTAAGAAATGGCTCACGTTTCTACTTTTGAATTTCCTATCAAAGATCTACGAGGAGTGACACAAATGCACATAATTCCCCCATCTTTACCAAATTTTCATGGTTTAACAAATGAAGATCCACATACATTTTTGTTTGAGTTTGAAATACTTTGTAGAGGATATGATTATTGTACTAATGATCAAAGATTGAAAATGTTTCCTCTTACTCTAAAAGGAGCAGCTCTCCGATGGTTCATGAGCCTAGGTGGGAATTGCATCCAATCATGGGAGGACATGAAGAACATATTCTTGAAGAAGTACCAAGACTATTGCAAATCTAATGAAGATACTTTCGGTATGATACAAGGGGGAGATGAAAGTTTGGAGGACTATGTAGATCGATTTCAATACAACCTTCAAAAATCAAAATATAAGCATTTGGAAAAAGAGATCTTAAAAACACTCATTTTTAAAGGAATCAAAGATAAATTTTTAGAACTCTTAAATCTAATAGGAAAAGGTGATGTTTTTCAATTTTCATATGATCATGTTTGTGAATTGTGCATAAGGTATTCAAGAGGAATCTCCAAGGCTGGTAAGAATTCTGGAGATGTTTGTTCTTTCTTTTCCAAATCTACTACAAGAATAGGAGACATAAGAGCTGAAATCAATGATTTACTTGAACATTTTAAAGTTGATTTTATTACCTCTCTAAGTTCAAAATTGGATGCTTTCCAGGTTCATAAAAATCAAGAATTTGATGAAGTGTTTTTCACATGAGCGAAAGGATCATACCATAGATGGTTACTCTTCCTTATTTAGGATCGAAGTATCATATCAAAGAGGTGAGGAAGCTACAACAAGGTCAAAACCATGGAAATCATGGCCTACAGGTATGGTTCAAAACACTTCTTATCCATTCTCTTACTTGCATAATCCATTATGGAATACTCATGTTCTAGGGCAGCCATGCCAATTTCAATATAACCACCAACATTATCTACAGGTTTGGCATGGTTCACCTTATGATTACATGACTACTCTCCCTCATCTTGTAGCACAAACACATTCTCCATATTCTTCACCAGCTCTTCCAAAACACCTTGCTTGCCCATCAAAACCATTCACACAACCCAATAAAAAACATCATCAAAATGCTCCATTCCTTACACATTTTCGTGCTCAACTAATTCCACACCCTCACCATAATAAACCAGTACAACATGCTTACAATGTTGAGCTACCAAATTTACCCACCCTTCCCACCCATTCTATCTCACATGTGTCATTAGAGAAAACTTACAATGAGATTCAAAAAGTTTCAAATTCACAAATTGTAGAAGCTATGGAAGAAAATGAGGTTTTTTATAGTATGTATCAACAAGCTATTTTAAAAGCTCAAGAACTTCATGATCTGATAGATATGAGAAATCAAGAAAGTAACGGATACATTGAAGATTGGTTTCACTCCATCACTAGTTCGCAACATTGCTCCATACTTCAACAATTTTTGACTCCATCTTTTCAAGGGAAGTTGGCTTCTCATACCCTAATTTTCATTAATATGCATTTTTCAAATTTGGGTATGTGTAGACGTGAAGCCTTATTTCAAAAATGGCTCCACTGGAAGTACTTATATACATAGTCATATTCATTTTTCAAATCAAAATAGGTTAGTGTAGAAAATAAAATAAATAAGGGAATAAATAAATGCATTTTGTTTTTTTATGTAAAACTAGTTGTTTTTTGTTGCAACATGCTATACAAATCAACATTGGTGATAATTTTTTAATTCATTTGTGTATGTAGATGACTTATAATGGAAATAATAGTTCTACAAACACTCATATTCACTTTTATCACCAATTTGAAAAAATGCTTGAATATCATATTTTTTTTGGCTTTAGGACTTGATGGAATTTTTGAAAAACAGTCGGGACAGTCATATTTTGAGGGACCAAAAGGGAATATTTTTAAAAATTGTTTATATCATAAGTATACCTTGATGTCTACTTTCCAACCCAATTTGAATCACTCAATTTGGATTTGAAACGAAAAATTTAGAACGAAAACATTGACTGGGTGTCTAGCGGGCAGCTCAGAAACAAAGTTGGGACAGTCAGTTTTTGGAGGCCTAAATGAATGAATTTTTTAAAAAAAATTCTATGGTAGATTTGCCTATGAATATAGTTTACAATTCAATTTTAATAACTCATTTTCTATATCGTATTGGGAAGTTATGATCAAAATACCGACTGTCTATCGTAAATTAGCACTCTTAAAACTCTGTCTTTCCGGCTGTTCTTTACAGTATTTGACCTATCAATTATTCTTTTCTTCAAAACCTGTTTCTATTGGAGATAAATAAATGATTTTTTTTTCATTTCTAATTTGAATAATTCGAATCTGACATCAAACAAAAACGTTACGCTTGAAATATCAATTGTTGGTCTAAGTCGGGTAATCGAAAATTACTCTATTATGCAGGTTCTTCTAACTAAAATTGACATATCATATCATTGAATTTTTACAACTCGTTTCTATTGGAGATACACCTTTAAATTAGCTTTCATTTGGCTTTGGAATCACTCAATTTTGACGAAAAACAAAGAAGTTGTGATTAAAACACTGCAGGTTAGCATGATTGGCCACTGCTCTCCCGCAGGTAACAAATAAATTTTACTTTGTTATTTTATCCATGGATTTGTTCTACAGAGTACCTACTTGTTAGTTTTTTTGCATAATTATTGGATTAGGGGAGCCTGCGCACCTCTCTTTCTCCATGATTTAATGTTTTATTGCAGGTAGATACTCATTTTTTGCAGGTCTTGGGAAAATAAAGAAGGTCAATTTATGGATGAGTGATTTTTGAAAGAAATTTTAAATGAAACAATGGAATTTCATCTAACTCATTACCCAATGGATTCATAACAGAAGAAATGAAGAATTGATTTCCATTTGAAGATTCAAGTCTTGTCATTGCTGGCAAAACATTTTTCAAAGAGATCATTTTTTTACATAACATCATAGCTATTGTAACTTAATTTATTTATTTACATATTTTCTTTAAATAAAATGTTGTTACTTTTCTGATCTCTCTTATATTTTGTGTTTCAGGTGTTGCTTCATTCAAATTGTAACATATCTTCAACATCAATGCCGTGAACAACTAATTTGTTTTTTGCATGTTTGCATTTTATAATTGTCCATTTTGCTGTTCCTTTTTCACGTTCTGTTGTTTCTTTTCGAAATAGAACAACACGTTTTGCTGTTCCTTTTCAAAATGGAACAACGCTTCCACACTTTCACGTTTTGCTGTTCCTTTCCAAAATGAAGCAGCACGTTTTGTTGTTCCTTTTCGAAATGGAACAACACTTCTACACTTTCACATTTTGTTGTTCCTTTTTGAATGGAACAACACTTCTGCACTTTCACGTTTTGCTGTTCCTTTTCAGAATGAAGCAGCACATTTTGTTGTTCCTTTTCGAACTGGAACAACACTTCTGCACTTTCACGTTTTGTTGTTCCTTTTCGAATGGAACAACACTTCTGCACTTTCACATTTTGTTGTTCCTTTTCGAAAGGAACAACACTTCTGCACTTTCACTTTTTTGCTGTTTCTTTCCGAAGGAACAACACTTTCACATTTCCGTTGTTCCTTTTCCAAAGAGACAACATTTGCGTTTTTGCTGTTCCTTTTCTAAAGGAACGACACTTTTAGCTTCTGTTGTTCCTTTTCCAAAAGAACGACTCTTGCATTTTTGCTATTCCTTTTCCAAAGGAACGTCACTTTTGATTTTTGCTATTCCTTTTCCAAAGGAACGACACTTGCGTTTTTGCTGTTCCTTTTCTAAAGGAACAACACTTTTAGTTTCTACTGTTCCTTTTTCCAAATGAACGTCTTTTGCGTTTTCACATTTTTTTCGTGTGTATTTTTGCTTTTTGGTGTGCATTTCCTTTGTTGTTTCCTACAAAGAACAACACTTTTTTTGAGTGTTTTTGCTGTTCCTTCAAAGAAGCAACACTTTGGGATTATTTTCGAGAGCAACCCTTCCTTCCTCTTGTGGGATTATTCCTAGTTCATCTCAACCACATTTTCCTGATTCTCCTTCATGGCATGAAGTACACTACTTTTATAAGGACAAGAATTATGGATTCTATTGAAGCAAGTTAATATCATTCACGTTATGATCTTTAACAGGACAACTCCTTGATGATAAATTATTTTCAAAAAGGACACAATTATTTATATACTACTTTATTGCATTGTTTTTTGTTGAACATGATATTGATTGATCATCTTAATACCATGCTGGTTCCACCCTTCCTGGTTATAATTTTCTCTGTCTGTAATAAATGAGATTATGGGTATATTTTTTTTCTATTGACATGTTCAACTTCTTCCACCATCCCTACTCTTAAGGAGTACTGAGCCTCCCTCTTTTTATCATAAAAATGTGTAATAACAACAAAATAATGTTCGCAGATGGAGGAAAGGGGGTCTCATTACGAGCCAGCCTACCATGTTCATAAGGCTGTAACAAAGTGACATTCCCATTATGGCCACCACACCAGGGTTATGATCCATTGGATAGCCAAATTATCCTTGGAACAAGAGGTCTCTTCACGAGCCAGCCTGATCACTTTTGCTACATCCCAGTGAATGGCAGTGTGGTTATCTGGTTACCACACCAGCACACTCATCTCTTCTGTAGAATAGCACTGGAACTCTCCATTTATAAATTGAGGATCCTGACTCATATGGGTTAAAAAGAAACCCTGTCGAGGCTATAGACGCCTACTAGTAGCAGAGGCTCTGCTTATGGCATTGAAGTTATATTTTATCGTCAATTATCATTATAATAACCTTTTCTTATTTTTTCTTTTTATCGGAGAAGTTATTTCCTTAATTTTTTTCCCTATTTTGAACCTTTACGCATGCGAAATTGTTTTCTGATCAATCACATCATTTTTCAGCTAGAATACTATCAGTAAAGCATCTTTTTGGCATATTTTCATTCTTTTTCTTTTTCATAACTTATCATCGATCCAAAGTGTCATATCTCTTATTCATAACTATCTTTATACACTCTGCTCTCATTATAACCATAGCTCTCGATGTCCTATCATTGATATGTGTACTCTCCTTCATTTACCGTTGTATTGTTCATTCCTGTGCCTTGCTGTCAGCATAACACCTTTCATATGCTTTATGGTCATGGTCTCCCTTTTCCAACTGGAGGGGGGCATGCATGCATTAGGGATAGCATGCGATATGATTATTGCACTCTGCCATAACTTGTTGATTTGATGAAACATTAATATTGCATGTATACAAAAGTTTTTCTGATTGAAATTTTTGCATGCATCTTAATCTATTACTATTCAAAACTAACACTATGGATTCAAGAACATTGTATGAAAAATAGTGATTTGTTTATAGGAAAAAAACAAGTGCGGGGAACTCTATTCGCAACATGACCACACTATTGCAACCAATAGAATAGGCTCTAGCAACTCGCAACGTGAAAAATTCTTCAGACATGATGTGCTTACCTGGATTCCACCTTTTGCATCACTTTCAGCACCAACTCTGCCTACATCCACTTCAACAAATGCTAGTCCATACATGTCATTCCACATTTTTCTTTTTGGAGGTAAAACTTGAGGTAAAATAGCATAATTTTCTGATTTATTATGAATTTAGGAGAATTTAATGAAAACCTATTTTGAGCATTATTTATCATCTTTCATTCACATTTTTACCACTTCACATTTTTTTCAGCGGCATATCATCTTTCGGTTTGGGGGAGTGTCTCTTTTATTCATTTATTTCTTATGACCATGTCCTTCATATTCTTTATCATCCATTGCTATTCTTCTTCATTCTCAACACCTCCCTTATTCCATGTTTTTTTACACCAAGCATAGACTTCAACAGATAGTAGCAACCACCTCTATTTGTTTTCTAGCATCACATGAGGGCATGCTAATTTTTCAGAGAGGGGGAGGGCTTGCTATGCATGATGGATGTTTTCTATTTTCTTTCTAATTTAAGGCATACAATTTCAGTGTAGAAATTGATTTCCATAATATTTTTAAAACTATGAACTCAATTCTTGTGATTTCTGGAAAACACAGAGGTATCATTAAAATACACAAACCCAAATAATTTCAAGTTAAATTGGTTCATAAAATTTCGGAAATCATGCACTCTCAACTACAACTATTTTGTTTATATCTCATGATCCGTGCATCAAAGCGATCTAATTTTTGGATCATAGAGGCATTCATATATTATAAATTTACTTGCAATTTCAACGAAATCTGGTTTGTAGTTTTTGGGAAAATGGTTAATAAAGGTTGTTGTCATTTATATCATATTTTGCTGCAACTTCATTGTTATGCCTTCATCAAGATTGTTAAAATTGAATATTCATTAAGTGAGGAAGAATTCATTTGTTCTATGAGCTGAGATGAACAATTTTTTTTGTTTGGTTAACATATGGGTTTTGTCTTTGGGTTGCATGAGGACATGCAACATATTAAGTTTTTGTTGCATGAGGACATGCAATATATTCGGTGTGGGGGTGTGTTGGGTCGTGAATACGACCACCTTTTTAACACTTATTTCATCCATTTTCACTTTTCTTTATCATGTTATTAATCACGGTTTATCACATAATTCTATTTTATAATGATTTATGCTCTTATGAATGAATATTATTTATTCTCCTTTATTTCTAATAAATTGATGATTATGCATGATTTTATCAATGAAAGTTTAATAAATTGGTTATAACATTATTCACCATTTTTAACTTCCAAGATAATTTCTAGATTGAAGATTTGACCATTAAATGTGCCAACTTAGAAATTCACTGGAATAAGAAGTGACAATTTTGTGATTGAGATTCCAAGAAAATGAAGAAGAATTTGGAAAATTTGGAACATGGGTTTTGTCCAGAACAGACCCAATTAACTTTAATGAAGAATGTTTTTCCCAAATTTGGCTTGTACTAAGAGAAACACAGGGTTCTTTGAGCATGATTTTCTCTAATTTGTTATTGCGACCGTCCTCCAAATCTCAGCTGCAAAGCCAAATTCGTCTTGCTCTTGTTGAGAGATGGATGGAAATATATCTTCTTTTTGATCAATTGGTTAGAAACAATCCAATTTTATAATAGAATCATGTTGTAATTATCTCTATTGTAACTTCTCTTTGCTCTCTCTATTTAAATGAAAACAGAGATCATAGAGGGGGATGGAAAAATGATGGAAAAATGGTGGAGAATTGAGGATGAATTAGAGATTCAGAATTGAGGATGGCAGAGAGAATGGATAATGGCTGAGAGATGGAGAGATTTCTTTTTGTAATCGACTGTAATTCTTCTTTGATATTTTAATATAAATCTGGTTGCCATTCCATTGTTGATCCTGAAGTAACCCAACAACATCCACTGGCGGCTAAGGGCCCAACCTCTGGTGGAGTACGCTATTGTTGCTATATACTATCTTCTTGGTTTATGCATGGTTTTGCTTATTAGCGTTATTTGGTAATTTGGTATGTTCTTTTATTTTACATCATGGTTCTGTTATATTCAGTTCATGTTCAACTATGTAAATCATTCTCAATGCCAGGAATGTCATATTGATTCATCTTGACTTGGTAACACATTGCTATTCCTTCAATCATTGATATAACGTTGTTGATCCTTACAAAATGTATTGTTGTTCAATTATAGCGTATATGTGTTGTAACACTTATTAATTGGTATTACTGAATTCATCTTAGAGATTATATTTCCTTGCGATTGTTGGATCTATTGATGTTGCCGTTCCATTATAAAATACAATCGTATTCTTTATAACTAAGACTGATAAGTGGATTACTAAGATCAAATTACCATTAAGATGTGTTGTGTGTTACGTTGCTGTGTATTTTTGTTTGGCTTTCAAGCGTTGTTCCGTATTTCATCATTAATCAATGCTGTTCTATTTCCGTGTGCTACTCGATTCATCCTTCAAGATAGAAGATTGCCATTTGATTTGTGTAGGACATGATTATTGCATTTATTTTTGTAGATTAAGAATTAGTTGTCATTACGTTTCCTAGCTACTATTCCATTTCCTGTTATTCACATTATCTTTGCCTTGGTGTGAAGAATGATCTGAGACTGTAGTGGGCAGTGACATTCATTGTCTGGCTCCCAGATCGAGGACTTGTTCCCTGATTTCTTTTGTTCCCATCATTTTTACAAAGGGATGAGTTATTGCTACTGAACCCTTGACTGATGAATTGCTTAGTTTCTTGAATGTGTGATTTAGTCCTTAAAGAGTAGCTAAGCATCCATTTATCTTTGTATTTTGAGCACTGTACTACATCTTTCATAACATTACTCTTGAGTAAATAGCCGCCTCAGACTGAGTACACTCTTGGAATAAAAAGTCGTCCCTGGGTTGACAATTAATGTGAGGTAATTAGGAGTTAGAAAGACACCTTTTTATCACTCGATAGTATGATTGGGACTCACCCCTAGTAGTCATTGGTGTATTTGTACTCACTAATGCTCCCCTTATTTTAGAACCTAAAGCTTCTATAATATAAATAGGAGTAGTAATTGATGTAATACCGAAATCGAGCCCCACCACCAACCTGCCAACTATGAGAGCATATGGATCTGGAGAAACAACCATAGCAATTGAGCCAACAATAAAAATTAAATAAACTATAACTATTTCTAGCTTGCATCCATAGGACTCACTAATCCATCCATTTATTGTTGGTCCAATTATAGCACCCACAATTTCCATGCTAACATTAGTTTCCTATTGAAATCTAAATAGTGGGTTGTGAATAGCCAGATGATAAGGAAAGAAATGTTCATTGATGAGAAAAAAGGGGAATTGTTAATTATAAAAGCCCATATGAAATTTGAAATTGAGTTTGCAGGTACCTATAAAAATGTGCTCCTTTTCACAGAAGCAAATTCGTCACAAATGTAGAGAAACATACTAGATATAACACCTACATATATGTCATTCACATTATTAATCACCTGCAATAAGCACATAAACATTTCTCATGATTCTTTGCTTTTTCTAGGAGGGTGGTAAATACATCCAACTTTGAAGTTTTTGGCAGTCTATGATGAACCTTAAAAAATCTATTTGAACCTTTGTTTGGGTGGGCACATAATTTCACTTCCTCTTCAGAATCCTTCAATAGACATAGAGGAACAAGATACTCACTTAGCCAATACTTGCATGTACCATCTAAGGCCTCTTAATCCTTTGTTCCATGTTTAAAAATACAGTTTTGAATGGACTTTTGTTCCCCAAAGTGTATCAAATACTTTATCAGACCAATTTTTGAATTATTGGCACAAATAATAGTCTTCTTGAACACAACAGAGCATACTCTATCTCCTACCATTTTAAATTTACAAAAATCTTCTAAATTTAAAAGGTCATCCCATCTAATTAAAGTAGCAGGTTTCTTATCTGTAAAGCATTGCAACAATATAAGATCAATAGAAGGCCCTTTTCTTAGAACCAAATAAAACATTGAAATTGCAATCTAGTTGAAGTCCTTTACAACTAGTTGTGATACACTCCTTTCCATTTCAATAACAACTCACCATGCATATTGTCTACGTCTTTTAGGGATTTCTAAACGTTAATTGTAATAAATGCCAGGTATTCTTCTAAAACCACCTACAAACCTATAATATGTAAGGTTTAGAAACCTGAGATAAAATAAAACCAAAATGAACTAACATAAGATTCTATAATAGGTAGAATTTGAGTTTTTTCCTTTTGTCTTGATAGCTTAAAAGTCACCCTTAACATTGGTGCCTCACAAAATTATCTTTATCAGATTCCCTATATGATAACCATGATTATTTCCAACATAAAAAGAGGATCCAAACTTCTTGTGGCACTTTCATAATAGAGGCTAAGTGGTAGGATCCTTCAATCATCCAAAGAAGAGAATTAAACCAATAGCACATAAAAAAAATCACCATACAATGATTATGACAAGTGACATAAGGCATGTTGTCACAACATAATAGTGATAGAAATAGTACCACAAGAATTCCCAATTGAGGTGGTATCCTTGAATCCAATTGTGATGACAAAGCGTAGAACTAAAAGAATCCAATTTATTTCTTCCAACTTTACACCACTCCTTGATCACAATTTCCTTTGTTGACTTTTCACTTGCGATTCAATCTTCCATGCCATCTATCAAAACTTGTCATATCTATACCGGTGAACTTGTAAGTATAAATTCATAATAAAATATTTGCATTAATACGTCATAGATGGTTCATGAAGGTTTTGGACATCCATGGCACAAATAAATAACCTGAATCCAAATGTCCCAGTTGTTGTGATCATGCTCACACATAATTTGATTACTCTTTATTGATTAACTTTATCATGTTTTTGCTGCCATGTTTATTTTTATTTCCTATTTGAGGTAGAAAACCTACACTTGTAGTATGTTATTTGGTGAATTGCAACACTATCACCAGCCATCACATATCTCCTCTTACCTTATCTACAAAATTACCACAATCTGAAAAACAATCAAAGAAAACTAGAATGCAAGACCATCAACCATTTAAAGCCAAAAAAGGAATGATTGTTGTATTTAGGTACCAGCACTGTTGGATGCAATATGAACTACAAAGTCCATCTAGGCAAGTCTCTTTTCAAATTCTTTGTTAGAGGCCCATCCTTGTTTTCTCACTAATGTATTTACTGTTATAATAGATTCTGCAATCGGGAACCTTCATTACAACATTAAAGATAAGCATCCTTACTTAAAAATAGGGTAACCCTAAAATCATCAAACTTTGATCATCATAGGCTTCAAGAAACTCCTTAATATCTTTTACCAGAAGACAACCCTCATTAGAAAATATGCCTTGTGATAGATTGTGCATTGCAGTGGCCCCAGAAGGCAACATCATGCCCCTACATGACGCTAAGATCCTAGAAAATATTTTGAGTATCAGACCAAGACCAAATCTCCCCAAGATATTTGGTATGACTTTAATTCCTATCCTTGAATTTTTAGAATATCCTATTTACTAAAATATATACTTTATTTAAGAGAATATTTACAACATTTTCAACTCCAGCCTCAAAACAATCTGTTTCTACAATGTTAGCTACATAATATTTCATTTCAGTGACCATAACAATATGGATTGAGTCCAATGGGGATTTACAACTTCCATAATACTATCTTCATTTTTATTTGGGATAAGATTCTTCTTCTTTAATGGTGGTGGTGCAACCCCTATCCAATTCATACATTTAGCCCCAAAAAAATTGGTTTAGTATTAATGGGAAAATGATCCGGGGTACTCTAGCATGTAATGTTGTTGTATATGTTCCACTATCACTATGATGTATTGCTATAGAACATTCGGGGAACAACCAACTATGTGGAATGGAACCATCATAGAAAATAAGCCTATCTTTAAAGAGTCGTACTCCAGATTTAATGACGTCAGGATTTCTTTCATAGTAATATTCTTGTACCAACATTGACCATTGACCTAGCTACAACACAAATATGAGTTACATCCATGATTTCCTACACTATATTGTACTATTCAACCTCCTCTATGGTATCTTAGGAAAGCTCTGGCCAAAATTTTAAATCCTTGCATTTTCTAAAAAATAAATGCTAAGAAGAGACTTGATAGAGATGTGGCAATCATGATGATTAATGGGTGGTACATATATCCTTCCACCCATTCATTACAATATATAACTTGGTGATGAATATCTTTTCATCCATCCATAATAATAGATCACTCCAGCATCACCACATTTATTGCATCTTCCACATTTAACTGTTAATCTTCAACACTTGTTTTTCTAGAAATATTGAATTGATCATTTTCTCACCTTTGGTGTATGTAAATCCCTTGTAAAAAAGGCCTTCTAAGCATCCATGCATTAACATGAGAGCAATCAGAAGACAAAACCCGCAACTCCACCATTAACATATTAAAAAATGTTGCATATTATACAAATTTACTATGCCACCTTTAGCAAACCTCCTATAGGTCTACAAAATAGGAAGCCCCCATTACTTCATGAGACACTTCGGCCCCCACTTGACCTCATATACTAAGTATATGAAAAAGGGTGATGGGAATTTTCACTTGACATTTTTAGTAGCATATTTTAGTAGAGATTTTCCTAGTTAAAATGAACTGCAACTTTTTTCAAATAATATTCTAGGTCAACTAATTTCTCCCATTTATTTTGGTCGAATGTAGTCACTTAAAAACTAGTGCTAAAAAAAGAGATGATACCATACATAAAAATAAGCACCAAAAACAAATTTTTACTCACAGGACTCTTTGCTATTGTTCAAAGGTGAATCAATAAGTTCAAAAGAAATTGAAAAAGGCAAAAAAAATATTTTAGAGAATAATAAACCATAAGGGATGTCTATCATTCCCTCCAACAATGGGAGATGCCTAGACATCCTTGATTTATACCAGACATCCCAAGGGTACTACCTTTTAAGATGGGACATCATTGCCTATCCCATTCAAAGTAGAGATGTGGGGTATTTCCCAATCATGATTACATCCCTAAAATGAAGGATACATACCTCCAACATCCAGGGATGCATCCTTCTATGATTGACTCCTAATATTGTAGATATTAGGTGAAGAAGACGTAGGTAATCCTGAAACGAAAGTTCAGTTGTCTACCATTGAATTCAAAATCTACTATTGCATTTGCTTGTAATTAGTAACATCTAGTTATGGTACTTTAAAATTTACATAATGAATAGAAACAAACACTCTTTAGATTGTAAGCTTTGATATTAAAAGGGTTACTAAAAATATTTAGACAATTAAATAATTTAGTAGAGTCATCATCTAGCAAAGGATATGTTAGCACTCTGTAATTTAATAAGGCTGAGAAATAATTGCAGAGGCAACCACAAACCTAATTTGGAAGCTGGGATCTATCCCTGCTAGCTTCAGAGAGGGCTCTCTCTGTAATATTTAACTTTTTTGTATTGGATATTAGGCTATTTATGACAGTTTGGAGTTCGGTTTATGAATTGGTTTGGCTGGAACAACGAGGAAAAGCCATTGGGCAATGGATTTAGTGGCGTTTAAGATGATCAGATGCATAAATAATCAAGATTGAGTTCAACAGGGTAAGGTAGGGATAGTATTGGATCCTTGTAGTTTATGAGATGGAAAAGGAAGAACAGATTAGGATTCACTTTAGATATAGAGGATTGTTACCTAAATTCTATATTTAAATTTCAGTAGAAAAAATTGATTTTTCTTTAAGCCAGAAAAGAGTGTTTTGAAAAAATTCTAAACCTATTTTTCTTAAAGACAAAAAAAATCTGAATACGTATGAAAAGCAAAGAGAAACTGAATTACAATAAGAAGCACTTCACCACATAGATATGACACAGGAATCCTGAAACAACTTGCTTATATTAATGCAGATGGCCACTAAATCTCAATGATAAGCTTTAAAATAATGGTAGTCTTTCTCTGTACAAGTCCCAACGTCTCTTACTTCAAATTATGAAGTATTTATAAAAATTCTAAACTAAAATATCTTGAAAAAGTATCAAGATTTGTTACAAATATCTCAAATTGTATTACACAAATAGAATTGAAATATAGGACATTCAAAAATAATAAATCTACTTGGCACTATCTTTTTGGATTGCTGGTGACAAATAAGAGAGATTCAAATTTGACAGAAACTCTTATTTGATGAGGTGGCATCCAAGTCACTAACTAACTTTGAGCTATTTTCTCCTGAAATTATGAAAAATAGGGTCCTGTAATCCCTTTGTATATCCAAAACCATAATATATGTTAAACAAATGAGAGAGGTTTTTGTAAATGATGATGTTGGAAACAATTTTTTTTTTTTAGTTTTTGAAAATTCATTTCCACTTGATTGCAAGCTGAATTTGAAAACACTGGCTAAAAACAGGAAAATTTTGGAAAATATGCCTGCAAGGATTCATCTGAATCTCCCAAACCATAACAGGATCCAAACAATATGTTCCCCTCAATTAGGAGAGACATAGTACAATTATCATACTAGCATGGGCCCAAATATAAAGTTATTCCATGATAAGGAATAAAAAAACTCAATGTGAGAAGATGATTGGAATAAAATGTTGCTCACTTTTGTGGCATAAAAGTACCAAAACAAAGAAAAGGACAATAGGAATCAATATTGCAACAAAATAATTCCTACAAAATTATATGTCAAGGGAAAAATATGACAAATAATAAATAAAAATTTGGGTTTAAACATAACATAAATGTTCTAATTCAAGAGGAGAATAAATAATGAATAATTTCAATAATAAGAAAATTAGAGTTGAGCATAAGATTAGCACAAAAGCAAGTGCCAATTGGCACTTGCTTCTTGACCTCCTTCTCTTCCATGGCAAGGCTAAAACCAATATCTTTTTTGATTTTCCACGAAGGAAAAAATGGCTTGGAATTGAGCCACAAATCTCTTTGGTCACTTTTCACTAGGTCCAGTTACTTGGAAGGTCACATTGTTGGGAAATAACATAATCTATAAGATTGAGTGTGGATAATTGTTTTCACCACTAGAAATATTGTAACAATATTAAATTCAAGTGCTGAGATACTGATCAAATTTTTCTTGAGCTGATAACAAGGAAATAATGTATAATTTATGTTTGCAGAATGGGAGTTGAGATATTGATCAATTTTTTTCTTGGGTTGATAAAGTGGTTTTCATGTATAATTTATTGCCACAAACTGAGCCTCAAGTTTACTAGGTGACCATGGAATTAAATATCTTTGCCAAATGGACTTGACAAAAACTTGGGAAATGCTTGGTAATTACAAAATATAAAGATATACATATAATTTAGCACATGCCGAATAAAGGTTAAATGGAGTAAGTCTAGCTTGATAAAACTTGGTCAAATTGAGCTTAACTCTATAAGATGATGAAAAAATAATTTAGGATATGATCATAGTCAAAATCAATAAATCATAAGTTTGACTCGCAATCCTAGTAGCTATGCTTCCATGTTACTTTAGTGGGTGTCCTTCTCCTCAGCCCCCCCACCCCCCTTAAAGTACTCTTTAGATACTCCAAATAACTTCCTTTTATCCATTCAGAGATCTACACAAGGTGATTGGAGAGGATATATGAAGGAAATACATCCAGGTCACTTGAATCACATCTCATGAGTATATTAGACCCAAGATGGATTTTTATTTTGATTACTTCATGCAACTAAGAGAGATTATTGTCAAACCTACATATACATGGAAAAACTAGATGTGGACCTTCAAGATCCTTTTTGGAGATTTTTGAGTAGGATCTCACTCAATTTGGGTTGAAACCAATCACCAAATGCAACGCCTTGATGGGGCTTTCCAATTATAACACTTGCAACACTAATTCAAAGGAGAATCTCCTATCTAGATGTCATATTTGTGACAACATGAAGTTTTAATACATTACTAGGCATCGAGTTGTTCCCTCTCTTCTTTCTTCTCTTATCCATACCAACAATCCATAACTACTATTCATGAGGAAATTTTTCAAGGCTAGATCACCATCCCTACAGGGACGTGCAAACAATCTCCTTTGATTGTGTCGGAATTTAAAGATGCGATAAAAGTCCTGGAATAATGTTTCCTCAACTTCTCAGTGAATAGTGTTAGGTCCCTATAATACTACCCTATAATACTAGTGATTACCCCATTACTATTTTAGTTATATCCCTTATTAATATTTTTGTGCCCCTATTTTCCCCATATTGTTACTACTGTGCCCCATAGAATCCCTCTATTGTTATTTTTGTGCCTTTATATTATTATTGTTAGGTTTACTGGGTTATATTGTGACTCCTTAAACTCCTATATATAGAAAGGAGGTTTGTCATTTGAATCATCAAAGAATTGTTCATTTATGTAATGTAAAGGATGTTTCCCCCTAGAAGAGGCTGAATTCTAAGGTGCTAATCTATCTTTTCTATCTTTTTGTGAGCTGGTTTCATAACATTTGGCGCTGCTCCAAATAGGTCATCATGGAATTTTCGCTATAACCTTTTTTTTTGACATTTCAGAAGAAAAAAAACAAACCCATTTGAGATGAAATCGCGCTGGACCTTGGGTCTGAATTTCAGAGCTTTTCGCACTATATTTGCAGAGATATGATCCGAGGAAGTCGGTCTTTTTGCAGACTCCTGAATTACATTCCAAACAAGTGACTTGGGAAAAATTGTCATAACTTTCTCTCTGAGCATCAGATTGAAATTTTGTAAGAAGTTAAAGAAATGGGATAGACTATAGTTTCCTGTGTACATTTTTCAGATCCTAAGTTCGAAACAGTGACATGTGGCACTTCATACAAGTTCGCTCTTCTAAAAAGGTATATAATTAGGTCATCTTGGGAGATTATGCATAACTCTTTCTTGGAGAATCTGAATTCGATTAGACTGGTGGAATTGGAAAGAGGATACAGAGGGTTACCGCAGGTCTTAATTTTAGAACTGGATGATCCAAAATTACAGAGATACATCAAAGGAAATATCGAGCTCCTACAAAGTGAAAAAAGGTGTGTAGATTTTTTTAAATTTTTGCTTAAGCTTGGTTTGAAAAATTATTTTGAAGGAATTCAAAAGGCATAGTATAGCATTATTATCCGTAACTGATTCCCCAAGGAAAGAAAATGCAAAAACCTAGTAAGCAACCTGAAAGCTCTAGCATGACTTATGAAGAAGAGGAAGAAATGCAACATGAGATATCAAAATTACGAGACCAAGTGCAGCAAATGTCACTCGCACAAAAAGTAACAGAACCTAAGATGGATGGTTTAAAGAAAGATGTATAAGCTAAGTTGAATAACATGGAAGCTAAGACGGATGATTTGAAGATAGATTTGAAGACACACATGGCAAATTTGAAGACAAATTTGACAAATTTTCTACAAGAAATACTTACTAATGGTGAAAGGGTAGTAAAGGAAACTCATGATGAGAAAAAAAAGAAATGTTAATCATGATTTCATAGACTCTAATGTTGGATAAAAGCCCCACCATATTCGAAAAATATATATGACGAAGTTTGATGGCAAGGATCCCGCAACATGGATATTACAGATGGAGCAATTTTTCGATCTCAATAATGTGCAAAACACACAAAAGGTACGTATTTCCACTTTATATTTGGAACCAAATCAGTTTGTATGGTATTGATGGCATTGCTCTTGTAAACAAATTGTCACTTGGGAAATTTTTACGTAAGAATTGACAGCACATTATGAGGATACAAACAACACTTTTTTTAGCCAACTGATAAGTCTCAAACAAAATGGTTCAATGATGGATCACATTGAGGACTTCTGAAAATTGAACATAAGGGTAAAAGATATTTCAAAAGAGCATAGGATTGATGTGTTCATAGGGACTTTAAAGGATAATATCCAACACAAGGTTCACCTTTGGGAACCTAATTCATTGGATAAGGCATTCAGGTTAGCAAGAAAAATTATGGCAACCAGAAAGCCTACCACTCACAACTATAAAGATGGAAGTGTTGTTACTCCTAGCCTTCCACATCCTATAAGGTTGACACCAAAGCAATTGGAAGAAAAAAGAGCAAAAGGGCTTTGTTAAAGTTGTGATATGAAATACAATAAAGGTCATATGTGTGCTCAAAAGAAATTATTCTACATAGATTGTGAAGAGGAGGAAGAAAAGGAACAATACATGTCATAAGAAGATGATATACTCTAGGAACAAAGCCTAGATAAAGAAGAAATGAATTTGGCCATATCTTGTAATGCATTGGTGGGAATTACCACTCCTCAAACCATCAATATAGAAGGACAAATCAAGAAGAAAAAGGTAATAGTGTTGATTGATTCAGGAAGTACCCACAATTTTATTC
>APFE030620794.1:85523-108155 GCA_000404065.3 Pinus taeda | reverse complement strand
TTTTCATATTTTACGAGTCAGGTGAAAAGAGCTTAAAGGAGACTCATTTTTGAGGAACGAGTGATATTTTTGGGTAGCAGTTGATTCCAGGTAAGTTTTGGAATTTTCCAATCATGGCAGTGTCACAAGGATGGCTAACAGAATCACTCATCGCAACTGTTCTTCAAAAGGGTAAACAATCAAATGGAGGTGTATGATCGGCTAAAACAGAGTGGAGGTGATGGTAAGAACACGACTAGGGCTCAAAAGCTAATGATAATGCATTTGAAATGGTTATTTACCAGAGGTTGGTTCATTTTTTATTGAGCTTAAACTCTGGGGGAACATTTGCTCATTGCTTAGGTTTAATTTTTAATGTGCTTGAACTTCGTATAAAAACTGTTTGTGGAGGGTTTATTTTTTAATGAGCTTGAACCCTGTGGTAACACTACTCGTGGCCTGGTTTATTTTTTAATGAGCTTGAACCATGCGACAACATATGCTCAGATTCAGTTTCATGTTTACACAAGGTTGAAATGAAAAACTATGCTTGTTATAAGTTCGCATGCCCCCAACATAATAACGCAAATCGAGGTGCATGGCCCCCAAGCTTCATTGCATTCAACACGGTGGTTGGAATGAAGGTTTAGCTTCGAGATCTTTGAAAGACTCGACTTGGATTTGGAAAGGGATTTGTTTCATTTTTTTATTGAGGTTGACACAGTAAAAGAACTATCCTCATAATCCACTGTATATACAGTATTTGATAGAAAATAAAAAACTGAAGGATGATTAAGGTTGCTGGAATAATCTTCGTGGTAATCTGGAAGATGGGAACGATGGTGGTAATCTTCCCATGGTGCCTCTCCTATCACCATTGACTGCATGATTCCTTCATCTGTAGAATGTATATGTGACCAAGGATCTAAAGAGATACCATATTTCTTAGACATATCTATCCGAACACTCGATGAGCATTGATTTGGGTTTGCCCCTAGGCCAGGAAAATTGATTGCTACAATATTTCTAAAATGGCGATGATCCATGCTGTCAAAATGTTCATGAGTCTCCTAAATCTAGAAGATATCATATTGCAGGTTCCCACCATGGCCACTTCCGCCAGAATGTTTGGAGGGAGTAAGGCAAAAGTACCCATCAATGTAGGGTCTTTTAGTAGGCCTACTCCGATATTTTGAAGTGTATGAGAGCTTTCGTGGATCATCATAATGCTTCCTATAACTTGTGAACTATTGGGGAGAAAGGTTTGTTCGTCGACGATTGTAATCCCTCCTTGAAAAGGAAATGCAATATTTCTGAAGTATGTCGACACAACAGCAGCCATAGCATAAATCCATGTTGTAATCGAGGTTTCCATCGATAACTTCAACATCAATTTCTACTATTTTGCCCCCAGTTTGACTTGAAAGTTACTTAAAATCCTGTATGGAGTGTATGTTCATCCATCAAATTCTTTTAATGTCATTGATGATCATGACAAGGGTGTTGAGCCTAAAGTTTTCTAGCAACTCATTGACATAATACATGTAGATGTACCCTGATCAATAATTGTTTGATGAACAGTTTTGTTGAGGGCTTTCACTTGGATGAGGAAAGCGAGTTGACCTGGTAATTGAGGTTCATATCCTTTATGATTAAAGGCCATAAGATTGGAATCTGCTGGGTCAATCCCACCTATTGTTGATAATAGAGCCTGCTTTTGGGAGGGGCAATTTTGCAGTACCTCAAGTGTCGACATAGTGGATGGCGATTGGGTGAGGTCCTCTACTATATTATAATTATGTGCTACTTTGGCATGAGGATTAAATGTTGATTTGTGTACTACTCCGTTTGGTGGTTTTATCGTTAGCTCAGGAATGATGGGTGGCACAACTTCAGTCGAAGTTGTTGTCGAACTACTAGGTTGATCAGTAGCGTTGTTGTTCGACAGCTGTGGATTCCTGTAATCTTTATTCCTTGTCGATATCAAAGCATCATTTTGTTGTTTCGAAATGGACAACATAAGAACTTGGGATGGGGAAGCATTGTCACTAGCAACCAGATTGGTCCTTGGGTTTGGAAATGGATCAGTCAATACCGTTGAGGTTTTTGAATTCTTTAAGAGTTTCCTAAGCTCAGCTTTATGTGGACAGTCTTTCGTCCAATGATCCTCATCACATATAAAGCATGGATGACTTGGTTTCCTTTCTCCATAAGGGTTTACTGAAGATTTTTCAGGAGACGACTCCTCCTGTTTCTTCTTTTTCCCTTTCTTTTTCTTCTTGCCCCCTGGTTTCTTTGGTCCTTTGCCTTTGTCACTCAACATGGAATTTACCTCCAAGGTGAGGAGTTCTTCATTTGCATTTTTACTAGAAACTGTACGAGCTTTCTTCGAGGTAGCCTTTACAGTTTTCGTGCTAGTTGTACCTATCACAACATCACTGGCATGAGAGTCTTTGTTTGATTTAGGAGGAGGAGGAACAGAAAACTCTAGTCTAGGAGCATCAAGGATTTTGTCATAGAGCATACCAGACTGAGTATAGATCAAGTCTAGATATAGCGCACGAGCAATGACTTGCTATTCAGTGACGACGCCTCCCTTTGCCACATATTCCATAATAGAAGGTAACAAGGACTTAATAAACAATTCAACTAATAACTGATCAGGAACATATGTTTTTACCATTCTACAAGGACGCTGCCACTCATGGATATGATCAGATATGTGAGTGGCTGTCATCTGTTTGAAATTGGTAAGAAGCTCTGTTCCTGTTTTGTACCTTATTGGTAACTGAAAATGGGTTAAAAAGATTGTGGCAAGGGTGCTAAAGTTATCAAATGAAGCTCTAGGCAATTCAATGTACCATTTTGTTGCCAAACCAGTTAATGTTTGCTTAAAAAGGTGAAGCCTAATCAAATCATCATTGAGAGTGTTGGATGAACACCATAGATGAAAGGTCATCACATTATTCGACGGGTCTTGACCTAGATTTCCATTAAATTTAGGAATATCTGACGAGATTTTATGAGGAATCGATGAACACCAAGGGGCATAAGAAATTGGATCATTTGTTAGCCGATTTAGATCTGGTAACTCTAAAGTTGCCACCAAGGGAAACTGTTGACTCAGGCTCAGTGAAGCATACCCAGGATAAGATGGGATTGCCTGAGCAGTGGGTCTTTACATTCCAGCATAATGCATTTGATGCTGATAACTTTGGTAAGGTTGATGGGCATAACCATTATGAAATGATTGATGTTGACCATTTTGAATATACAACTACCCATTATTTGCAAAGATTTGTTGCTCAGATCCTTGGTAAACTTGTTGGAATTGTGGTTGTTGATATTGTACCAGCCATGGTTGTGAAGCCATTTGCTGCTGTCCAATACTGCCTATTTGACCAAGATGAGGGGTAATAGTACCCGTTTGAACCTCGATTTCTCCAATTAGGGAGGCACTAATTGGTGATTGCGGCTGCGTCATGGAGATAGGAGGCTATTGTATTACGACCTGAGAAGCTTGAGGTTGGCATACAACAGGCAACACTTGTACTTGCGACATTGTCACACTGGCTGGTGTAGTAGGGATATTCGACACAGGCATGCTTTGTTGCATTGAGTATACAACTCTTGGTTGTTGAGGTAGTATTGGCACCCAACCGCTGGATGTAATTCTAGCATCACCTGAATTTTGTTGTGAACCTCCATATGGTTGCTCTCCCGGAGGCAATAATGAAAGGGCATATTGCCCCCCATATGGTGGCAATCCAGTGCTTAAAGGAATGACTGGCCTTTGGGGACCGGATTGCCCAAATTGATACTATTGCAATCAATTTGTTGAGACTCAACATAAGAGATTCCAAATATTATTCTGGATGAACAAACGGGAACAGACCATACTGTTGAAACAATCCTTGGATGGACTCCATCTAGTGGTTGAGAGCTAGTTGGGACATATGGTACACCGACAAACATTGTTGGAGTAGTAGCAGGAGGTTTCGCTATTGCTGCGTTAGATGACACAGTCCTAGATGTCGACGGTTGTTTAGACATATCTAATCTATCCAAGAGATTTCCTGGTGATTCTACAGGAACTTACGATGAAGGGAGACTAACTTCTGATGAAGAAGGATATAGGGTGATCCCAGTTCCAAAATGAAATGGAGTACTAGATGGAGGATCCTCCACAATCTCTTCTGTAGCAATCAATCTAGGTGGGAGAGCTAGACCGTCAGGTTCGTAAAATATTTCTGGTGCCGAAGAAGGTATAGACTCTACATCGACAATTGTTGGAGGGGTAACACCTTCCGAATCAGTTGTAGATGGAGTCTATTCAGGAATAGAAGCATTTACCATTACGCTAGGATTAGTTCTAAAGATCTCTTGTGGCCACGAAACTTCTTCTGCAAAGGAAAGCGTACCAGAGATGGTTGGAGTAACTGGAGTCCCTGAGGATGTCGGAACACAAGTTCCAAGCAAACCAGGGGACTTTGATTCGGTTAAGTGAGTTCGCTTTGTCCGGAATAGTTTCGTTTCCGGAGTCAAAGATGGTTGACTTGTTAATCTCTATGAACGATGGGGTTTCGATTGACTTTCTTCCACGATTGTGGATTAATCTATCAACTCAAAATAAGGGAAAAGTGATTCCGAATTAAATGAATTTTAGATGCTTTGACACAACTTGCTTTTTCAATTTTTAAGAGTTGAGAAAAGCTAAAGATGACTCTAGTCACCTTCGATTTTTAATGAGCCTGAAGTGACAAGTGATCAGATGGACATTTTCCTTTAAGGAGTCTGAAAAGGAATGAAAGAGACTACTCTGGAAATCTAGATGGAGGGATTACCAAAACATTCGCAAAACTGCAGAATATTTTTTACGGTACAGTAGTCAATCTTCCTGAATGTTGTGTTCAGTGCATTGCGATCGATAGGGCGACAGACACAACTTCCTAAGGATAAAGGATATAGCCTATTGTGGTCTCCCAATATATACTTGACAATATGTGGGTGCACAAGTCCATATTGGCACTTGTCATCTCAAAGAGGAGGAATCACCCAACCTACAATGAAAGCGATAGTTACCAAGCTTTACGACGCCAGAATAGTCTCTATCCTAGACTTCTAAATGTTGTGCGTTAGGTTCCAAAGCATTTTTATGTCCATTAAATTTATTTTACAGTTGATCTACCTTAAGAAATTTTCCTTTCAGGTTCACCACATGATGTAGATATACAATTCCTAAAATGAAATTTAAGATGATAAACAATTGTTTAATCTTCGTTTTGCAATGAAAATCCTAGCCACTAAGGAAAGAGGAGTGGGATTCTTTCAACATAGAGTAGAGAGCACACACTAGTCGCACTGTCCTAAATCAAAATCAACAAGCAGTCTAAATGCAAATGCACATGCATGTATTTGTTTTCACTTTCTTAATGTGTGAATGACAAAAAGAATGCTAAGTACAAATCTGAATTGTTTCAAGCGACAATACTAATGATTTTCTCTTCAAAAAACAAAAGGAAGATAATGATGACACTTTGCGATTTTGAATTGAAAACTGCTTTCGACACTTGAAAAAATATTAATTCAAATCAAATACAAGAGTAACAGTGTAGTCGACCATCAATAACAGTAGGATTCTTTTCTTTGATTGAAAATGACACTTGCGACACTTCCAAATCAAAAGACGACAGTTTGATTACGCTACTTCTTTGTAAAGGAGAACCGTAAATGGCGAACAATACATAAAAAAATTTACAGTTCTTTGTACTATGGAGGCTGAATCATGCAAAGGAAGGGAGTTTCCATAGTGGTATACTGATCACAAACAAAAAAACTCCTGAGTAAAGCTGAAGAGAGTGAACAAAAAACCAAAATCTAGAAGCAGAAGAAGTCTTATGTGATCATTGCACCTATAACACAAGGAAAGAGCGATGCATCCCACCTACTACACATGGGAGGTGCGATGTATCCAGATTCCCAAGAGGAGAAGGTGCAATGGCCCAGAGACGAGACATCAATTAGGTTCTTGGTCACAATTTGTAGCTTAGTTCAGGGATTTAGGCCGAGCTAATGATAGTCAGTAAATACAAATGACAGGGGCTGATCTAATGAGGCTACTTGAGCCACCACCAGGGAAATTAGGATGTTTGCAAATCGATTGTTTAGTTTATAAACAAAACCCAGAGATAGACTGAAGCAGCATTGATCTACTTTGCACTTGCATAGAAAATGCAGTTCGAAGGCTAGCTGGCTTGACTTCATGCTCTATCTGTAAGTTTATAAAGCAAACAAATATAGACAAGCAAAAAATCTATTTGGTCACTAGTGGAGTCGCCATTTTGTTATCGGGAAATCTAGTGTCTATGTAGAGCTACTAGTCCCACTAAGATAGGTAGCTATCTTAGAAACAAATAGATTAAAGTTACTTTCGTTTTCCTTTATGAGAAGTAGATAGGAGAAGAGAAAATAATACCAACCTCAATCTTTCGCTTGGTTCCTTGCTTGTTCCTTCTCCCCTTTGATGGATCTTTGCTTCTCCTCCCTTGATTACTCTGCTTCAAAGAGTACCTATAAAGTCAAAGCAGCATAATACCTTCAAAGTGCAGAGATCTACAATCATAAACAATATAGGACCAGATATATATTGACCACACAAATGCATATATTTTTAGACATACAAGATTGTGGAGGAAAACTTGAATAGCTTTATTGATATAAAGATTAGAAGAGAAGATTACAACCCATTCATCTGACCCAGCGTCATCCTCCTAGCATGAAAGCCCTTCTTCACCTCATGAAAAGCTTAGATCACGTAGCACTATGATACTCCACCAGGAAACCAATAGCACTTCCTTACAAGATACAAGATTCTAGCCTCTGGATCGTTGGGATGAGGGATCCATATATAAATGATTGCAGGGGGTGAGTTAGCTTCTTGGATTTTAATTAGTATCCTCTCCTTGATAGTTCTTGATTCCACTTGGAGATTCATGATCTGTTACTCATCCCTGGGTGAATTCAGAGAGGCGAGTGCCACAAGAGAAGTTTCTGGAAGATTCCATGATCATCCACCTTGCAAACTGTCTCTACCATTTGTCTACTCTCACCCATCGCACCCTACAGAAGGGCTTTTCAGTATGCATCGCACTTTTTTCATGTGGCAGGTGAGATGCATCACACCCTCTGCACTGAGTAGTCTGTATGGTCCAGTTTTGACCAGTTCTGAGTAGTTTTCTGTGGAGAACTTCTGGGAGATGATGTAATCAATTGACCTTGTTCCTTTAGGGTATGAAGCAACACTTTTAGGGACTCAGAATCCCTTGGTTTATGGAAATATATGATTGGCGTTGAAGTGCCCAAATATGTATATAACAAGGGGGAAAACTCAGGTGACTTGAGTAGTTATCAAATGGTAGTAGACATCAAATAGGTGGATGCACCTTCATCAATAATGCATATGGAGATGATGGAATTATAGACTTGGACTGGTATCTAGAAAGAAATGGATGAAGGAAATGGGGGATGTTCTGATGTATCAATTAGGAAGACAATCAAATGATCATCAGAAGGATCTACTATCCCTAAGGTAGTTAGTAGAGATTTATTTTGAGATGGGCATGACTGGAGGACTTCCAGTATCAACATGGCAACAGGTGATTGCACTAAGTTGTCTACTAACTATATATATGGGTAGCTTGGTTAGAGGCTGTATTATAGTGTAATGGTCCGTTTGGGATCTTGGGAATGGCCTTGAATTTAGGTTGAGGGATTTGTAACAGACCATTTGGTGTTGTAAGAGGCTCAACATATGATTTGGTTTTGGACTTAGTGGTGGATGAAGTCAATGGCTTGTCATATTGATGCGACCGAGTTTGCAGATTTATATCGGAGGGATTAACCTCGTTATAATTCAACATAAGGATCTGGTAGTCACGAGGACTAGAAGGTTTGGGGGATGGGATGCTTGACCTGGCTGAGGTTGAGCAACAACAAATCCTTGTTGAGGGAAAGGATTTGTGGGCACTGCCAGTTGAGATGGCACATGATTCTAAGGCGATTGTTGACCTCTAGAAGCTTTTTGAGCTTCCCTCATTTGGTGCATCTGGGGTAAGAGAGGAAAATCATGTGTATGTACATCACAACATGCGTAAGGCATACAAATAGCCTTCTTCTTCTTGGGTTGACTACCCTATTGCTAGTTGTTGGTGTTGGGCTGGTTTCCCTGGGGTTCACTATGTTGATTACCTTAATTACCCTAGCTACCCTTGTTACCCTTCACCTTATTCTTTTTCTTCAAATTTTTGGGATTGATCACACTCTGCTACACAAACACTTGACCCTGAGAGTGCGGTGGCTGTTGGGGCCAAATATACAAGGGAGGCTATGATGCTAATGCTTGAGGGGATGGAGCACTAGGTTGTGCATATGGAGGAGCAATAGTTTGGTAGACAGGTTGGGGCCCTGAATACATGTTGCTAGCAGGAGGGGCATGAGGGTTAGAAGAACTAGTACCCCCGTGCAGATAGCCATAACTTTCCTGAGTATATGGTGAAGGGTGTGAAATGGTTATAACGATACCATCGATGGTGTGAGAAGCCCTAATGAATTGGCACTTCTAGGATGGGGAAGGTCTAGAATGAATATATATATATATATCTATCTATCTATCTATCTATCTATCTATCTATCTATCTATATACATATACATATACATATACATATACATATACATATACATATACATATACATATACATATACATATAGATATACATATATATATATATATTATATAAATGGTATATATAACTGGATTACGCATAAATAAGGTCATATCTTGGAGTGGTTTGGAGAGCTTATTCCTTGGTCTAAGGAAAATGGGACGCAACATCTTTTCCAATGGGGATAAAAGGCTCCTAACAAACCAATCTATATAGACACAGTCTTGAGAGGGTGGGGCACGACATGTGCTCCTCCTTCGATGCCACTCTTGAACATGGTTGGAAAGGCAAGTGGCAGAGGACTGACAAAATGAAGTCAATAGCTTCATACCAGTGTCGTATTGGATAGGTAACAAGAAATATGAGAGGAACACTTTAGAAAACATCGCAAAAATGGAATGAGATGTAGTGGGCTGGTTTACATACCATTTTGCAGCATCTCTAGTGAGAATGTGTTGGAATAGCCGAAGAAGAATGGAGTCATTAGTAACGGAGTTGGACGGACACCACATGTGAAAGGATCAGACATGGTTGTTAGGATTCTCTCCAGCATTAGCCTCAAACTTTGGGATGACTAAGGGAAGCTTAGTTAGCATAGAATGCCAACCAGCATCATGGTGTATGGGTTCATTTATCAACTGGTTAAAATATGGTAGACTTAACCTAGCCATAAAGGGGACCATGGGGGTTATTGGAATGGTTCCTGAGACTGTTCCACTTGATGTGACCACTGGGATAAAACTAGAGCCAACACCAGGTTGGGTTCATGCACCAACTGTGGGTCTAGACATGGTGATGATATGGGGTGAACGAGGCTTGGACTAATATGAGGAATCAGGTGAAGTAGTAGAAGAGTTAGTCAGGGGACTTAGAGGGCTATGAACTCGAACTTGATGGTTGGGGGGGGGGGGGGGGGTAATATGCCCTAGTGAAAACTGGGGGTGAAGGCCTAATAGTCTCCGCGATAAACGTCTTGGTGGGGCAATGGTGGTATGACACACGTGACACAAAAATGGTGAAGGGAAATCAACAAATTGCCTTTGTCTTGATGAGGGGAGATAAATTTATTATGTGAAGTCTTGGCTTGGTGGTGTAAACCAAGTGACCTTCACTTAAGGTGTGCTTGTGTGTTCAAATGTATTGATTGATTAAACCCAAATCATGTTTATAAAAAAGAAAAAAAGCTGGCTAAAAATAACTGAAATTAACTACAGAAAATGAAAAGAAAAATAATTAACTAAACCCCACCCAAACTAGGTTTACAAACATTGTGCTAGTTGGAGGTTAAATCGATGGAAAATACATGAAAATGGTCAAGAGATCTAAATGTTGGTGTGACTAGGATCAATTGACATTAAGCTGCTATAAAGTGGTGCAGCAACAACAAAAACTTGAGGGAAATATTGCTGCAAAAGGATAGGGAGATGGGTGTAACACCTAGGGAAACTAATGGGACCCTAAGGCCAATGACCAAAAAAGTTGTAATATGAAAATATGGATGGTGAAAACCTATCTTTATAGATCTAAAACAAAACGGTACATATTTGGGAAATGTAGTTGAAAGAGCTGCAGAAACTCAGACTACTCACTCAACTAAAATCCTTCTATAAAGGTAGAAGCATACTAGAAGCCCTGGGGGGCGGGATAAATTTGACTTTGACGAGTAAATCAGAGTAGATCAAGGCCTAAGTGGGATGATGCAGAGGTCAGACAACCCAGCAGATAAGTGCGCTCTGGCCTCCAGATGATATAGAGTTACTAACCCGTTTTTCAGGTGGGATCACATTTTTTGGGTTGATAAGTGTGCTTTGGCCTCCAAATCATACTTTTTGGGCCAAAAAGTGTGATTTCTACTCTATGGATCTTGTATGGAAAACCTTGGAAAAAACTGTCGCCTTTATCGTCACTAGTTCTTGTGACCTACAGAAACGACCAGAAAGCTTGCAGAAGTCAGAAATTTAACAGATCTATGGTTAAAAAAATAGGAAAAATTAAGAGAATTGAAAAAAAAAGAAACACTAAGTTGAAAACTAAAGGTCACGTAGGTTTCTGGAACTGAAGTATAAACCCAGTGGAGTTGCCAATTTTGTTGTAGTGTTTTCTTTTCAAAGATGTATGAAAAGAACCCACTTAAGATTGTGGATGACAAACAATCTAAAAAATATAAATGGCTGCTAAAACTTGTATGTCTGCAACAACTGATTGAAACAAAACCTACCAAAGTCTAGATCTATGCCACAATCATAGTTAAATAACAAAAAGAAAGAGTAATAACTCCAATCATCCAATGGAAACTAGATATACAAAGAATAGTTTTATTATAACAATCGTGAAGGGAACAAATAAATGTTACGAGTCCCCCTCTATGGGATGGGTTCTTGGCTATCCTCAAACATCTTCAGCTTGTGTAGAGTCCCTCTCCTCTATAATGTATAAACCCAACAAAAATATTGTGTGTGACAATGAAAATAATTAGAGTTACAACAATGAGTGTAACAATGAAAATAATCAAAATTGAATAATGAATGGAAAACCATTCTATTTATAACAAAATATTGAGTTATCCTCTAATAATGGGCAATAATAAAATATTGTTGATCCCATTCTTGGAATAACTGCTTAGAATATTTTATTATATTTGGTTAGGAGGGAAAAAGTATTTAAACTTTTATTTAGAAATAATAAATAAATAAATGATTTATTTATCATCTCAAGGAATTAATTAAGGAATAATAAATAAATAAGGATCTATTTAATTATTCCTAGGGGATTTAGTCAAATTTGACAAATAATAATAATTAATTAGTGATTAATTAATTATTCTTAGAGAAAAACAAGATAATTAATGATTTATCTGTTTATTTTTGCATGATTGGGTCAAATATGACAAGGAATAATAATTGAACAATGGTTTATTTAATTATTCCTAGAAGAAAATCAAATAAATAGTGATTTATTTAATTATTCTTCATGGGTTTAACTATAAATTACTTAACGAAGGTGGTCTATTAAGTAATTTGTCATAGTGAAAGCAATTTTACTATGGTAAAATTGGATTTACATGGTGTACTTCGATCCATGTAGTAAATTAGGCTAGATGATCAATTTTTTTGGTGATAACAAGGTGTAACACCCAAGGAGGTCATGCAATCCAATGCCACAAAGCCCTAAAGTGTTACCAATCACTATTTCCACTAGAATATAATATTTCCCTCCATCTAAAACCCCAAGGATGAGGGAGTGGGATATGTATACTATCACTAGTAAGGTGCAATCTTCATCGTCCTTCATTTAAGTGCAAGAGGTTGGGGGGAATTATTTCTCTAAGAGAACCTATATGTGTGTGTGTGTGGGGGGGGAGGGGGGGAGAGAGATTAGCTGCAAATGCCAGTCCAACTTGCCATTCCAACTTCATATTGGCCAAGAAGGTCATAGCATAAAATCCACTTGGGTCTCACAGGATTAGGTGTACATGTTCACACCTACGCCATTTACTCTAGATACCATTCATGAAATATGAGGAACTATCTTGAGGGTTTCCCTAAGAAAAGATTCCATGAAAAAAATACACATGCACATGTATATAATAATAATAATAATTTAAGGTCACACCCGAGCTAAAGACCAAATTGGTGTATGAAAATCCCTTAATTTTGGGAGAAGGGAACACCCTCCATGTAGGGATTTGATTGCTAAAGTGTACGTAGGTGTACATACTCTACCCCCACCAACCCCATCGACCAGATTTGAACTTTTGACCTCTTAGGATGAAACACATGTATGTATGGATGTTGTTTTCCAAAGAATATGTATGTTTTGGAAAGTACAAGGGCCAAACATATGTATGTTTTGCAAAGAACATGAGGAAAACTCTGTAGCTCTACAAACAAACCAATTTGTGGGATGTCATTACATAAAGGAAGTGTGGGAAACATATTTAACATAGTTGAATCGAACACATAAATGGGAAAGGAAATCCTTATTATAAGTATTCAAAACCTTCTACAACGATACATATGTATATAAAAATAGATCTTTCCAAATTCTTATTAGTTGTGACAGATAGAGGTCTAGAAATGAGATTATTTTTCAAGATGCCCCATTCTCTCTAGTACAAGTATATTGGTGTAAAATTATACTATGAAGAATACCTAAAAATTGTGACAAATAGGAAAGAGCATCAAATTAATCCTTTTGTAAATGATGGTTCTCTCCCATGGAGCTTCTTTGCTAGTGATTCCCCACAAAATCCAAGTAAATATGCTGCAAGGGGTTATCTTTATTTTAGTTCCTCTCATTATATCACTTTTTTGTTGGATCTTGGAGAAGGGACCAATAACGTGGCTGAGTTATCAACCCTAGAAACCCTTTTCATATTAACCATTAACAAGAATGTAAGTAGTGTCTAGGTCTATAGGAACTAAATTTTTTTAGTGGATTGGCTAAATGGAAAAATCACCATGCAAAATTTAGAATTTCAAGTAGTGATGGATTAGATATCAGCTATGACAACCAACATTAACATAGTCTATTTTTCTCACATTTTTCATGAACATAATTCCAAGGTTGATTCTTAAATAAAGTTGGTGTTCATTGGAGGCTATAATGATGAAGTTTATGAAGGAAAATGAAGGTGTTATCTCAAAACATCCACCCTTCTACCTTCTATGATGTTCCTCGGTCTTCTCGCCCATGGATTCCTCTGGTGGCATAATTTGAAGGTGTCCATGATTTGTCAGTCCATAGCCTTCCTATTTATTTTAGATTTTATTATGGAGTATGGATTGTAATGACATCATGAATATGGATGTCGTTGATTATTTATGATAATATTTTTAATATATTCCAATTTGGCCAAGAGTTTTGTGAACTGAAGTACCATGTTGTGCAGAGGCACAAATTCATAAATTTAATGTAATTTTTTACCTTTTATTATATGCATTTTTTCCCTATGGTGAAAACATGCAAATCTACAAATATGCACCCACATGTGTGCATGTTGTGAGATAAAAATTATGGGCTAGCTTGACTAGTTGGGTACATTAAGTTTCATGCAAAATGCCTTGGGATCAATTTCCTTGGCTAGTTGTGTCTATTTGTGCCTCACTCAATCTCCCTATCAGGCTAGGAGTCATTATTATCGCTGACAAGTTTACACTAGGCACAATCCATGAAATGGCCCATGGTTTTCCCACAAGGTTTATTTGGAAACTATCATTATATATATATATATATATATATTATATATATATATATATATATATATATATATATTATATTATATATATATATATATATCTATATATATATATATATATATACACACTATATCTATATATATTATATATATATATATATTATATATATATTATATAGTGTGTGTGTGTGTGTGTGTGTGTGTGTGTGTGAGTATTTGCATGTGTGCGTGAGAGAGAGAGAGAGAGCACAAATGTTTCTAGCTCACCATTTGATCAAAATAGACATCGAATGCCAAGGAAAAATATGTAATAACATATATTCCAAAACAGGATTTTTGAGCCCAAAGTTTATTTTTTGGAGGTTGTATGTGTTAATTTTTTTATCTTGGGAGGTACTCCAAGCCTTGAGGAACAAGAGGAGGAAGGAGCTCCACAAGTGGCCTTGTGGGCTTGAAAATAAAGCTTGGGGTTTTACACACAATGTTGTTGGGCCGAAGCTATAATGATATTGTGACATGTAATGGATGAGGATGATGGTAGATGACGAGATGAATCCAACTCATCGGGAATCATTTGATTCTGAGTTGTCATTGAAGATATATTAATTTTTGAAATTAGAAGGAAGGCTTGTAGGTTGAGTTTCATGTAGGCTTGAGTTTGACAAACCACATGATGAGTTGTCAAGCCACCTTAGAAGAATTCATCAGGGCCCTTGTGTACCCTATAAAAGGATGACTTGTGTGAGGCATTTTTACACATCCTAGGTGCATCTTTCATCATGAATTATATCTATGTTTGAAGTGCGGATATGAGGCAAGAGAAAGGAGACAAGGCAGCTGAGTTTTGGAGAGGGTTTTCTCTATGTTTTGGTGTGGATTCCTCTATGGAAAAGGCTTCAGATCTGAGGCTGCTAGGAAGGTTCTTAATAGAAGACTTGTGGGCGATTTTTGGTGTGTCTCCCTTCCAGACTAGGCCATAGTGATAGAGGTAAGTTTGGATGTGATTTGTTCATGTGTTACGGTGTGTTATGGCACAATTCTTGGTTGCAGGTGTTGGATGCTACAACAGTGAGTTGGAGCGCTAGTTGGATGAGCTGAGAGGCCTATGATTACTCTTCTAATTCAGTCCCAGTCACCAAGTGAATGCTACAGTTAGAACAAGGGTCATATCCATGTGTTTAAGGGATGGTTTGTTTGTTGTTGGTACAAGAATGTTGTAGGATGTTATAAGGAGAGTCCTCAAGCCTTAAGCACAATATTTGATGTTGTTTTTAGGAAAACAAAGGGAACAACTCTTTGGGAGAGGACTACATAGTGTGTGGATAGTGACGTTGTTGTTGTGTGCCTTAACCAATCCTATGAATGATAGATCCCAAGGGAATTAGGCACTGACAATAAATTGTATATGTCTTCTTGATTGATGGAGGTATGTTAGTTGGATGGAAGTCCTAGATTAGGACAGTTGGTGGAGATCCTATGAAGTAGCCATATCAATAGTTGTGTCTATGTCATGTCAAGAGTAGTAGCAGATGGTTGTAGGAAAATAGGGCCATTCTCTTGGGTTGATGAGACTTGTAGGTGAATTGGTGTCCTAGGATAATTTTGTCAGTAACCATGTGGAAGGGTCTCCATAGGTGTTTGACGCTCTAACAGGAGCATATGCTACAATAAATATTGGTCACTCATGATCTATTTGAGGGAACTATGAGAGTGGACCAACTGTGGACGTGGATTGGGAATTTATGGTCTGCTCGAGGACAACTTGACAGTGCCCAACTTGAGCATGATGTACACAATATTTCTGGACAACATAGTTACTGTTCAAATGAGAAAATGAACTGGTACCCGTTTTTTTGAGGTAGCAAAAAATCACCCGACTTTGAAAAGTGATGATGCTAGAATACACTTTTTTGAGCATATTTTTGGAACTTTAAATTTCCTTATGTATCAAGTATGAACATAGTTTTAGATGTTAGTGATTTTCATGTTGATTTTGAAAAGTGTTGATGCAGCATCAACCCCTTTTTTTTAGAGGGTTGGTTTTTGACACTTTAAATTTTCTATTGCCTTCTTCTTCTCGTAAGATTTTTTTTTTTAAGTGTATTTTTTGTGTTTGTGTGTTTTCATTCAATTTTGTTTGTAATGAAATCTTAATTTTTTCGCGTAGTTAAAAGAGTAAAAAAATCGGTCAATATTTTAAAGTTACTATTTTCTATATGTTTATGTCATGTTAATTAATATTTCAATGGACATCAAATAATTGCCACTAAAACACAATAATTTTAAACATTTGAGAAAATAAACACATTTTCTATATAAATATAATGAAAAAATACACATTTTCATAATTTTTGTCAAAAATGACATGTCAAATAAACGATTTTTATGGGAAAATCCTAACAAAAAAAACTTAAAAAAGTAGCATTTTTTATGAATTTTATGTTAAAAAATAATAGTAATCACAGGTTTTTAGAAAAAAAAAATGATTCACATAAAAATTAATGTGAAAATTAGATAATACAAATATTGAACATATAACAACAATAATCAAATGTTCATTCTTGTCATAAAACCTCAAAGTCAAAAAATTACAAGTAAAACTAATGAAGATCTCTCAAAATTGAGTTTGATTTGCAATCATAACTTAAATGTTGTCAAGAATATCATATAATCCATGTTCATTGTATTTTTCAACTTCATTATTTTCTTCTTCCACAATATTTCTTGCTTGAATTTCCTTATTTTCCTCTTCTAATGGATCTTTCAGGTCTAAAAATCTCCCAAAGTGTCCTTTTTCAATCATTCCATATAATGGTGGTTGAGGTTCCTTTGCCTTTCTTGCCACACATGATTCATTAAAATCTCATTGCCTCAAACCAACTTTTTACATTGCATCTGGAAGAAATTAAAGAGCATTAATTCTTTGTTGAATAAAATTGCATTCTAGTGGGTGTCTTTCTATCACAATGGAATTTCTTCATTTTTGTAGGAAGCATGCTAGTGTTGTACCCAATCATCAAGAAGAAAAAGAATAAGTAAAGTAGTATAAACACATAAAAACAAAAATATAAAATATTAAAATTCTATTTTATATAATAAAACTTACATGAACCTGAAAATAAATCTAGAACCCAATCTCATTCATTTGAACATACATCTATAACATAGCTAATCAATGTTTGTGGTTTTTGATAAACATTAACTATCTCTCCTTTTGCATATTCATCCTCATATGTTAATTGTTTTACGACAACATCATGAACCAGTACTTGGCTATGACTCTTTCCATTTACTTGGTTTAGAAGAATGGACTTATAGCTATCATCTTTTGCCCAACATCCAACATGGATGAACTCACAATCACTTGTAATTGGTTGATCTCTGGAAGAAATAATATTTGACTTTTGCCTGTAACACAAAACAGTAGAAGTTCAATCCACTTGTACATAAAAAAAAAAAATTACATTAATCAAACGTAAAATTTCAATGTCTTACCATGTAAGTTGCATCCTTGAGTTTGATTTTCCCTTGAAGCTTGTTAATAACATTGCAAATTGTGTGTCTGGATGAAATGTCACAAATCTGAAAAGTGGTGATGTTGTGACATCTTGAAAGCCTGTAACCACTTTATTAAAAGCTTGATAAGTGTAAGGCTCACTATCATATTGAATGTTTGGGAAATTGAAACCATGAGGAATGTCTTAAATAACCAGGGCATATTCCCTTTTAGGCACGAGTTTTGCAATGCATTCATAGTCACCTTGTATTATTTGATATTGGATAGTGACCAGCCCATTCCAAATGAAATGAGTAAGAGTAGGATCAAGTTCAAGATTCCTAAGACGTTGCTTTCTCAGCCTTTTCAACTTAATTTTTTCAATGAAACTTTTGAAAGTATTTAGTACTCCATTCACATCCTTCTTCAACATATTTAATGAAATAAAGTATAAGTAATATAATATAATAAAAAGATATATGAATAAAATGAATGTAAAAATCAACATACCTTTTTGAATGCAAGAAAAAAATCTTTAAGTGTTGTTGTAGAACTTGATTCTAGGTAGTTGAGTACAACATCATTCCAACTCACTTCATTCAACATTTTAACCATATGTTCTGGTATTTTTATATAAATCTTATGACTCAATAAATAAAGTAAAAATTGTTAATGTAGTGATATGTATAACAAATAATACCAACAAAAATATGTTATATTTAAAAGAAAATTATAATCCAGGAAAAAGTAAAAGTAATTCAACAAACTTACTTTTGAAATTCCGAGCACATTTCCTCCAATGGCAATTCACCTGACTTCACACGACATAATATTGATTTGACTATTTTGTCATCTTTCACACCTTACATTGTTCTCCAAGGTGTGATAGTCATATCATATTGAAGTTACTTAAGTTAAGGAATTGTCTTGCCGTTGGTACAAATTATGGGTTTAGACCTTTTAGCCTTATGATTTTTTATTGTAATATTTTCCCAGAATTTGAAAATGTCATCAATAAATTCCCATATCTCCCTTGTTCTAAATTCCAACTAGAAAATGTTATCTATGCCTCTGAATAGTTCTGAATTTACTTTGCCACCTTTTGATTTGATTCTATCCTCAATTTGATAGCCTCTTTCCATACAACATTACTTCCAAAAGATTATTCATCAGAGAAACTAGCTTAGATCCAAACTTGGGGTTGATTATGGCGACGACTAGGGTTTTTTACAGTCCCGTTTCCTCACAGTTTGACGCAGCCCGGGCTCGATGCCTCCCCGCCGCACTTCCTCTTCAAGGTGCAGGGCCTGTGGTAGGGGGGCCCGTCCTGTGGTGTATGCGCAACCTTCCTTTGGAGCGGTCCTCAGCCAACGGAGAGGCGGTCTTCAGAAGCGGTATCCTTCACCAGATCACCAGTGTTGGCTCACGCCAGGCACCCAGCAGGAGTTTGTGCCTCGCCAAGAAGGTTTCAGACCGCATCACAAAGCTGCTGGCCATCGATCCTGATAGGAATCAGCACGCGATCGTGGGAATGTCCGGCCACACGCTGCTGAAAACCCTTGCGAACGACAGCCTCAGGGATTTCCTCAAAACTTTGTTCCGAGGTGAAGACAATGCACATGTGAAGACAGAAACTTTATACATTAAATATCAGAATGACGCTCTGTTTATTTTTGGCGTAGATCTGGGTTCCCTCCCTCCATGGAGTTCCGAATGGGAGCCATACCCATCGCTCCGCGGCTCCCTGTACAGATCAAGCCCTGGACTATCAGATCTAGTCCTCTTGATGGTAAATCGACCCTATTTTATCCCGATCCAGGGAAATATGTGCAGATCGAATTCGGGGTTCATCGAATCAGAAACCCGCATGGCCCATATGATAAATCGGACCCAATGCAGAGAAGAAGTTTCTCCCTTTCCCCGCCATGGATCGAAGGAATCCCGGATCTGTTTGACCCAGGCAGCAGGGGCCAAATCTGAACCAGATCTGCTTGAAGAATCTTTTGCTTATCAAATCCAAGTCACCCTCTCGGGCAAGACGACAATGCAATGGGCATGCACAACGGATCTTGTGCAGGACCTCGTGCAAAATCTTGAAAGCCGGCTAGGAATCCCTTCCTATTACCTCAAGCTGCTATACAAGGGTAAGCAACTCATGAATACCCTTCCTCTTTCCTATTACAACATTCAAAGGGATGCCTCTATTGTGGCTACATTTCGTTTGAGAGGTGGTTCCTTTAGACAGACCTCCTCTGCCCCTTCTTTCTCCTATAAAGATGCGGTCCACAAAGATGCTGCCCATTCACAGCATTCTCCATCAGCAGGCCATCCATCTGTGGCTCCAAAGCTCTTTCTAGTAGACAAATCAGAGGACATTCCTTCTATCAATCTCTCCCATCCGGGGATTGATGATCGATATCAACTTTATGCAGAAGCCGCACTGGTATGTAGATTCAATGGGCTATGGCCCCGCACATCAGATCTATACCAATGGATTCACACCAATTGGACTAAAAAAAGTGAGATACACTTATGTTCAAAAGGATTCTCCATTGTGGTTTTTGACCGAGATGAAGATTACCAGAAGGCCTTAACAGGAGGCCCTTGGCTTTGGGGCTCGGCAGGGATTTTTCTTACTCCTTGGTTTCCAGACTTCGACCCTTCCACAGCTGTTATCACCAAGACTCCCATTTGGATCAGGCTCCCGAACCTTCTGGTGCATCTATGGCACGTTTCGGTCTTCCTAGTAATCGCATATACTTTAGGAAGATACCTGGCTATAGACTCTTCGCGGAAGGAAAATGGGCTCTACACATATGGTAGATTCTGCGCAGAAATAGATATAAGCAGAGGACTGCCAGAGCAGATCAATCTCAAGTATGGAGATTTCCATTGGACTCAAACCTTGGATTACGAGAACACAGCTTTCCGCTGCCGCCATTGTCATCAAACAGGACATCTCCAAAGTTCCTGTCCCCAGTTCCTCGACAAAAAGAAGACTCCTAAGCGCAAGCCCAAATCCAAAAGCTGGAATCCCTGTACACCTCCTCCGCTTATGGAAGATTCAGACTCCACCAGTTCAGATGAGGAGGAAATAGTAGCAGACGAGCTGAACGTTGAGATTCCGATGGATGCTCCCTTGGATGATCCGGCAAACCCCTCCATCTCTCAGATTTTTTCAGAAACGTGCTCATCTCACTTCTTCCTCAGACTCTGAGAAGGATTCTCCGCCGCTAGAGCAGAACAGTCTTCAACTCGTTTCGGCTCAGCCAAATTCCACTGAATGGGTCAAAGTAAGCAAGAAAAAAGGAAAAAAAAGTCGTGTGACAGTATCAATCCCCTCATGGTAGTTCTCTCTGCCTAGTCCCGATTCTTTGTTATTCCATGTTCTCTTTAGCCCTCTTCTGGTTCTTTGCCAAGGAGCAAGATGTTGCCTATTTCCTTGGGCCCCTTACTTTTCTGCTTCGCTTGCATGCAAGCTTGATTGTACTATACTCTTCTCTTTTTAATAGAATTAGTCTAATTTACACAAAAAAAAAACATTACTTCCAAAAGCTTAAACTGACATTTGTCTTATCGCCATCACATTTTTCTAAAAATTAATTATGAATAAATCTGACCCTTTGGACGAAAGTCATAGACATTCTATGCTCACTATTTGCATTATGATTGCATGCCAATAACTTTTCCTCTGTTTATGTTAAGCCAGCATAAATGATGCATTTCATTGTTTCAAAAAGATAGTTTCCAAGATATTCCTCGATCAATTGTCTTTTGGCCTCTCCTGAATGGTTCCTTCTAATTACATAATGTCTGTAGTCAAAACATTGTGTCCTATCAAATGCCTCCTTATTGGGAACTTGATTTGGATCAACAAGAACAACATAATCCACCACATGTACATATGAATTGTACCTGAACAATATTTTCAAATTATGGACATGTAGATGATGTGCCTTTCTATTTTGATATTGAGATTGTCCTTAATCTGACCTATAGAATTGGGTGGCATTAAGCTCAAATGCTTTGCCACCATTAATTAATTTATTCTTCTTCAAGTGATTTTGAATGACATTTTGTTTTATTTTCATAATGTCATCATCTAAATTAGCACCTAGTGTTATGATTTCTTTGCTGCCTTTAGAACTTTCACTTTATTCTTGGCTGTTGCTTATGATTTTAATAGATTCGCCAATTTTTGATTACTTATTCTTCCTAGTTAACATATTTTCTTCTACAAAAATAATCTCCTCATCATCAAGTGGAAGAGAACATCCATGGGCATTTTTCTTTTTAGTGTTTTATTTCTTTTCTCCATTTCAACAATAGTTCTAACCCCCTCCTCACTAATGGAAACATATTTTTGAGCTTCATCTTGAGCTACAACTACCACATCTTCAAAAGAAACATGTTTACCTTTGTTAGATTGACCCACTGTATGGTTTTTTTGTTGATCCCTTACATGTACCATTGCAGTGTGATGGATTTTTTATTTTTACTTCATTATCTTTTCTTGTTCTAACTCTATATTGAAATTGTTGATGACATGCATAATATTTGGTTCCATCTATTAAATATCCTCTAACATCATTGAAATACTCTTGGAAAAAACCTATCAATGAAAATATAATATGTCAATGATCAATTATTTATAAAAAAATTAATGATCATTACAATAATACATTACACATAAATATAAATAAGCATACTTACAATGTTATTTGAAATGTTGGATGAAATTTCTTCGTGCAATGGTGTAGATTCTTCATCTGTGTCATGTTCTTTTAGAGACGATATCTAATCTTTTCATGTGACATGGGACATTTTACAGGAACATAAACAGTGTTTGAATTCGGCACGAAACATATGTCTCATACTCTGCCTATCACCTCATACGGTTCACCCAAGTAAATCATACCATATTATAGATAGAGATGTGTACTATCATTAGATTCAACATCTTTAACATGCCATGTAAAATTTGTTTTATTTATTTCTCATCAATTCATCCATTTAGAAAGTCTTTGGTGCACTTGATGGGCTAGTTGGTCGACTTTTACGTTGTTTCTTAGTTCCAGTATGTTCAACAACCTTCAAAACGTGTCCACTTGTAACTTTAGACGATGGAATTATTGTCTTTGTTCTAGACATATTCACAGAGACCTTCCTTGTTGCCATCTTCCTGAAAAACACACACAGATGTTAATAAAAAAACCATATATATTACTTAAATTTAAA
>APFE030620794.1:54344-84572 GCA_000404065.3 Pinus taeda | reverse complement strand
AAAAAAAAAAACACTCATTTTCCCTTTCAAAAGCCTAAAAATTTGAAAAAAAATCTTAATTTTTCTCCCAAAAGTCCTACAAATTTGTGTTTTTTCCCTTTGCATCCCTATAAAAATATATATATAAAAATAATTTTTTATGTAGGTTTTCCCGCAAAAACACAAAATTTCCCTAAATTCATCTATAAATAGTCAAGATAGAAACAAACCTAACATTTAGAATGCGTAAAACTCCCGTTGAATGCGCTATCAATGATAAGGCAGCTCCTTCACAACTCTACAAAATCGCTCCAAAATTTTTAACAAACCCAAGAAGACTTGATGTGATGTGATGAATAAAAACGATGAGTTTTATTTTATATCAATGATTGTGGGATTGATTTATTTTTTCTTGAGTGTCAGATTAAAGATAAAATAAAATAAAAAATAAAAAATTATAGTAAATGTTATAGCTTTAGGTTAGTTTCCATTCATTATGGGATAAAAAAATATTAATTATAAAAAATTAATTTACTTATATAGTCAATGTTAAATAATTTAAAGAGAAAAATTATTTTGAGTTTCTATCAATATTTTGACTAGAAATTAGGGTGAAATTTTCCAAAACCAAAAGTTTAGTAATATGTTTTCAAGTAAATTATAGATGAAAATTTTCAAGGGAAATATTTAAAAACAATTTTTTTGGAGGGAAATATTTTAGCGAAAGATTTTGGGGGCAAACTTTGGAGGGAAAATTTTCGGCAAAACATTTTGGGGGGAAAATTTAGAGGTAAATTCTCAATGTCTAAGTTATATATTGTCATTGGGAGAGAGTGCATTTGTATCATTCGACATCTTCTTGTTGAAGGTCATGGATGCTTCTAAGAGCGAAGTTTTTCTTTCTTTAGCATCGACATCTTCGTCATGCAACAACTCTATTCATTTTGATGAATGTAATAGAAATTCTTTCACTATGAATAGAGAGACAAATTTTCCACTTCGTTTTAATCCTAAGGATGATGAGAGCAGCATTGATGAAGGGCAACAAAAATAATTTCCTGTGAATAGAGAGTCAATTTTTCATCTTCCTCCTAATCCTAAGGATTATGAGAGCGCCACTAATGAAGGGGGGGGGAAGAAGAATTGCCAGAGTCAAGGTTTCCACATAGTCCTAATCCTAAGGATTATGAGAGCAACATTGATGAAGGGGGTGATGAAGAATGTCCCGAGTCAAAGTTTCCACTTCCTCCTAATCGTAAGGGTTATGAGAGCACTATTGATGAAGGGGGGGATAAAGAATTTACAGAGTCAAAGTTTCCACTTCTCCTAATCCTAAGGATTATGAGAGCAGCACTGATGAAGTTGGGGATGAATAATTTGTAAATTCAAAGTTTCCACATAGTCCTAATCCTAAGGATTACGAGAGCAGCACTGATGAAGGGCGGGATGAAGAATTTGCAGAGTTAAAGTTTCCACATAGTATTAATCCTAAGGATTATGAGAGTAGCACTGATTAAAGGGGATGAAGAATTTGTAGAGTCAAAGTTTCCACTTATTGATAATCCTAAGGATTATGAGAGCACCACTGATGAAGGGGGGGATGAAGAATTTGCAAAGTCAAAGTTTCCACATATTCCTAATCTTAAGGATTATGAGAGCACCACTGATGAAGAGGGGGATGAAGAGTTTGCAGAGTCAAAGTTTTTACATATTCCTATTCCTAAGGATTATGAGAGAACCACTGTTGAAGGGGAGGGCGAGGATGAATAATTTCTAGTAAATAGAGGTTCAAAGTTTCCACTTAGTCCTAATCCTAAGGATTATGAGAGCACTACTAACGTAGGGGAGGACGAAGAATTTCCATTAAATAGAAATTCAAAGTTTCCACTTGTTCCTAATCCCAAGGATTATGCAATCACTACTGATGAAGGGGGGGATGAAGAATTTCGTGCAAATGATAATTTGAGTATGAATAGAGAGTCATATTTTCCGCTTAGTCATAATCCTAAGGATTATGCAAGCACTAGTGATGAAGGGGAGGATGAAGAGTTTCTTGCTAATGATAATTTTAGAAGCACAAATGTCAATAATGCATTTTCTCTAAGTGAGTGTTTCAAAGATAGTCGCGGTGATGATGAATTGAGTCCTCCAAGAGAGGTTTTCAAAAGTAGGAATGAAGATGGTGAAGAATTTCTTCTGAGTCAATATTTCAAAAGAAAAGATGTTGGTAGTGAAGAATTTCCTCCATGTGAGGATGGTAATGAATATTTTCCAAGCAATCATGGTGATGAATTTTCTAACTATCTCCATCAATATAATATTCGTCCTATTGATGATGAAAATGATTCTGCAAATAATAGTGAAATGAGGGAGACATTGCAATTAAATATTGTATCTAGGAGTAGGAGTAGGCCTTTTCATATCAATCCAAAATATTCCAGTTATACAAGGGTTAGGAAAAAATATCTACCAAGTAGAAGGTCTGTCGGTGATTTGATTTCGAGTGAATGTTGTCAAAAGGATTGCTTGAAACATATGGATTTCAAGTTTACTTTGGAGCAACGAAAGAAATATTTGACAATGAATAAAAGCATGCAAAATTCATTTTTAGTGGGTTGCGTGTAATCTACACGGGCAGGTTATGATTATCATATTGGGAATGTATTGATCTATAGAAAGGCTTTCAAAATGTTGCATTCAGTTGTTAATTTTCATTTGTCAAGAATCCAAGAAAGACTGGAAAAAGAGCTTACATATTATTCAGAAGTACGTTATAAAAGAGAGGTTGGACCATCAGCAATTACTACAATGTCATGGATGAAAGACTTATTTTCAAAGCATGGAGAGTGTATGCCAAATAAATACACAATACATATTCCAAATAATTTCTCAAGATGAGAAATCTACAACTTATACAGAGAATATGTAGAAGGTGCTGAAGGAGATGGTAATTTTATTACATATTCATATTTTAAAAGGATATGGAGAATGAATTCAACAATGTTTGTATTCCTAATATGACAAGGATGAGGATTTGCAGTACATGTGTTTCTCTTAAATAAAAAAGAGATAAATTTCAAAGGGCAGAAAGAGGTATGCATTCATAACATTACTTTTAAAAATTGGATAGTTATCAACTATGAAAATATATTTATTAATAGATTTCTTTTATTTTATGATGCATGAGCATTCAACCCAAGAAAAATCATTGTATTTTAGTAGACATAGGGGATCATGTGTTTTCAAGGAAGTTGGTTTCCTAAGTGGGAACTAATGTAAATATTGGGGCTTTTGAGTGATTTTAATGAGAACATGATGTAATTCAATATTGTGAGGCATATTTGTAAATGTTCTCGAATGTAGGAGAACATGAGAGATTTAGGATAGTTGAGAGATTGAAGGATTTAGAATTGATTGTAAATCTTAGACTAGGAGTTAGTTCATGAATTTATGGATTAGAGAGGATCTTTAGGGATGAGGAATAGATTTAGGATTTTGTTAAACAATTTATGGATCTAAACCAGTAATTGTTTTAGATCCATAATTGTAAGCCAAAAGGCAGAGAGGAAGAGTTAGACAATTATATGGTTATATGGTTAGCTGGTTAGATAGTGCTAGCTAGAGTGTGATTGTAAGCCTACGAGCAGCCTATAAAATAGAGGCCATTGATATTGAAGATCAGGCCAAAGAGCAAGAGACTCTTATGTAATTACTTGTTTATTAATACATCAAATCTATTCCGAGTATGTGTGCGTGTAGAGTAATTTAATTATAGTCTGTGTGTGAATTGTATATTTTGTAATAAAGGTTGTAGACAAAGCTAGGAAGACTACATAGAGGAAGTCGAATGATTCAGAGGAATCATAATGGATCATTGAATCCAATTGGAGGATCAGAGTAAAGCTCTAGAATGATATTGATGTGAAGATTCACAGAAGTTAAGCTTAGGAGGGATTTGAGTAGCAAAACAGTGAAAGGAAAAAACCTTTGAAAAATCGAAACCACATAAACATTAAAGAAATGGTGCAAATCCAAGGTGAAGAGATGTATGAAGAGTGAATGCACAAGAGATGTTAGATCGGAGTGATCAAAGAATGAGATTTATTGAGAATGATTGGTGGAGATCCAAAGGGATGAACATCGGATATCGAATGCGGGGGTAGGAAGTATGGCTGTTGATAATCAGGGTCGAAGTTCCATATTTAATCCTGATCGTCGATCTCAGATTCAACGCTTAGATCGAAGTGAACTGCAGGGGTTGAAGGGAAGTTAAAATGTGTGTATGTGTAATACCCGTAGATTGCAGGATCAAGAGATCTCATCATCCAACAAATATCAGGTTCTAAAGTAATCAGACTTTAATTAAGAAATTGGACCTGAACTTTAATAGATTGGGAGTTTATAATTCCCATCGATTCCGTAAAGCTGGTTAAGTGTCGAGCAAGTTGTTCACCCGAAATCAGTGTAGACCATTGGATCCACTAAGTGTATATCAAAGAGAAGGACTATCAAGCAAGTTTTCTTTGATCGGGAAGACATTAGCTGTCGATCTGATGGTGAAATATCAACGACAAAGATTTATTCACATCGCAAACGGTAAATGGAGTTGTAGCAAGCGTGAATGAATGTGACATGCGATGTATGGTGGAATCGATAGAGTTATATGGCACAGTTTGTAGTGTTTGAAATTCGACAGTGTGATCGCATATCGAATGTGAAGGAGTCCTAAAAGTCATGTGTTACTGTGATCTCAGAGAACTGATATTGCAATAGTGATAAAGGATATCTAGAGAAATGTACAGAGGCTTTGAAAAGTGCAAAAAAGGTATGTTATGCATGCTTTATTGGTATTTCCATTATAGATGGTCTATAATGAATTTAGGGCAGATATAAGGGTTTATAAGTTAAGTCGATGGTATAACCAATGTTAAAGAGTGGTTTAATTATATATGCGGCATATATATTTGGGTTAATAAAAGGTTATTGAAGGTTTAAAAGGGTTGATTAAGTCCCAATAAGTGAATGTGACTAAGGGTTAGTCTATGTTGGGTTTAATAAATCATTCCGCATAGAGACAAGTTATTAATGGGGCCTTAAACCTTAATATTTAAGATTTAACTCGATACAGAGTTAAAATTCCTGGGACAGACAGGCTATGTGCACAATCCATGCAAACTGTGGGTAAAGTAGGGGTAAACTTGTGTCATTTGGTATCATAGCTAATTGTGATTGAAACAATTGATAACAAAATAGAATAAGGGAATTCTGTAGAAAAGGACTTAGAACAAAGATGTGTTTTAAAATGTGTATGCAGGCAAGGGAGATCAGATTTTAATCTGATAAATAGTAGGCACACAGAGATAAAGTGTAGCAGAACTTGCAGATGCAAGAAAAGGAGGACAAACCATTCAAGGTACAAGTGGAATGGTGAAACAAGATCATGAAGATACCTTGAAGGTGAGATGACATGTTTTGTTTGATTTGATTTGAAGGTGGAAGAATTGTGTTTTATATTCATGCATAGGTAACAACATAAGGAGGTGAGAAGATTGTAGTGACCTAGAGTGAGGAGTGCTCAATTGGTTCCAAAGAAAAGAACCAGAGAGATGCTAAAATATTGAAATCAAAGGAGAGAATCTTAGTGAGGCATATGTAGCAAGGAGGAGACTTGTTACTGCAGAGGTATTGTTGCAGATCACAAAGGCAATTCCACAAAGGATGTGGGTAGAATTGCAAAGGTAATGAAGGAAGCTGGTAAGGCTTTCTAAGTGAAAGAAGAAGTGGTCAGAACCAAGTATTTCATGGTGATTGAAATACAAGAGGAAAGTTGTGTTCTTAGAAGGTACAGATGAGTTGAAGCCTAGAGGGTGCAGAGGAGGGTGCTCAAAAGAGGTTCGAGATAATAGAGAACCAATTTCTTACCAAAAGACCGAGTACAGAGTAGAGCTTTGTGAGGTAAGTGGTAGTAGGGAGGAATTGTTGTTGTAGAGGCTTTAGTACAACTCATAGTGAATGAGTGAAGAACTCATAGAGATGGAGAAGAAGATGGCTACTAATAGTCATAGTAGAGGTTCTGAGGAAGACCACAACAGAAGAAAGATGAAGAAAGAGGATGCCAAGGAAAATGGAAAAAGAATGAGTCAAAAGGAAATTAACAAAGAGATTACAAAGATGAAAGAAAAACTTGATGTATTGATGAGGATACTAGAGGAAATTTAGAGACAAGGTTGGGTATTAAGGAAGAAGCTAGTGAAGTGGCATAAATTACAAAGAAGGCTACAAAAGAAGAGAAGTCAATAGGTGAATATGTAATTAATAGAATAGTTTTTGAAGCTTGAACAGGTACTTGGTGTTCAATTGAGATTTGAAGAACTCAAAGAAGCTGAGTTGGAAATGGAAGTGTCCATTTGTGAACCAGAGCAGGGTGAAGTTATAGGTGAAGAAGAAGGAATCGTTGATGATTTTCTGAACTGTTAGAAAAATGCAGGCCAACAGGAAAATGTAAAAGCTTGTATTGTTGAATCTAATAATTTCGATGTGATTATAGGTTTTACAAAGGATGAGCAATCTTTTGAAGTTGTCAAAAGCATGGAAGAGTATCCTTCAAAAGATAAAAACTCTGAAGTAAAGGAGGATGGATAATGTCACTTAAATGAGACAAGAAGTGATTTATTGCAGTAGAAAGAACTTAATAATGCATTGATATTTAAAACTGTGATAACACAAGAATAATTTCTTGTGAAAGGAGATGAAATTTAGTTTGAAGAGCTGATATGTGAAACAACAGTTGAGACCACTGAACCTTGTGATTTTCATATTGATAATTTGTGTATAAATGTAGGAAACATAAGTAATGATGAAGTACTTATGAAGTGTCATAGAGAAATTGAATTGCTAGAGTATTTGTTAGGAAATTCAGAGTATGACAGTGTGATTGCAGAGGAAGGAGTTCATTACAGTGAAAAAAGACATAAAGACATCATTGAAGTAGATCGTATGGAGGAAAGACTAATTGATAGTCTTGAGAATAATTTAGAGAATTCTTTGAAGAATTGTTTAAAGAGGATGAATCAGAATACTGATGTGCTGATAAAGGAGAAATCAAAGCAGCATACTTATGTGTTGCCAAAGAAAGAGGAGGCACTGAGGTCTTATGTTTTTTATTTTAACAATTGTTTTGTGAGTGCAGGTATAGTTGCATATGTTGGAGGAATTCTGGTACAGATGAGCAGCCAAACAAAAATGGAAGAAGAAGATTCTATGGAAGAATTTAATCCATGGAACATAGATGTTCAATTGTTGGAAAGAATGTTGGAAATTTAGGATTCAATGCAGACATATATGATCATGAAAGAGGGTAAGGATGAAATGGAGGCCATTGTAATCAAAATAATAAAATAACAAGTAGGAGAAGGTGATATCATTCGACAACTTCAAGGAGAAGAACATCAGTTTGAAGAGTTAGTGGAAAATAGTGACAACTTGAAATAGAGAGAAAGAAATAACAGTAAGTGGAAAAGTATGGACCAGATCAAGAATATGTTGGACACACAGATTGAAGAAATGTGGTAGTTAATGATGAAGCAGTCCATATGGAGGAAAATGATAGCAGCAGGAAGCATGATCAATCCGAATTTGAACCTGCTTGACAATGAGAGGAAGATGAAACATAAAATAATAGACATACAATAACATCAAAGGTACAAGGAATTTTGGATAGCTACAAACTAAAGTTTGAGACCCTGGAGGTTTTTCTGTCAACATATGAACACACATGATCAGGAGATCATGAAAATTTTCTACTTTGGGACTCCAATGTAGGAGCATTCAACCCAAGAAAAAACATTGTATTTTAGTAGACATAGGGGGTCATGTGTTTTCAAGGAAGTTGGTTTCCTATCTGGGAATTAATGTAAATATTTAGGATTTTGAGTGATTTTATTAGAATAGGATGTAATTGAATATTGTGAGGCATATTTGTAAATGTTCTCGAATGTAGGAGAACATGAGAGATTTAGGATAGTTTAGAGGTTGAGGGATCGAGAATTGATTGTAAATCTTAGATTAGGAGTTAGTTCATGAATTTATGGATTAGAGAAGATCTTTAGGGATGAGGAAGAGATTTAGGATTTTTTTGAAGAATTTATGGATCTAAACCAGGAATTAGTTTTAGAATCCCTTTGTATAAATGTAAGCCGAAAGGTAAAGAAGAAGAATTAGACAATTATACGGTTAGATGGTTAGTAGGTTAGATAGTGCTAGCTAGATTGTGATCGTAAGCCTACAGGAAGACTGTAAAACATAGGCCATTGATATTGAAGATCAGGCCAAAGAGTGAGAGACTCTTCTGTAATTACTTGTTTATTAATACATCAACTCTGTTTTGAGTAAGTGTGCGTGTAGAGTATTTTAATTATAGTCTTTGTGTGAATTGTATATTTTGTAATAGAGGTTATAGATAGAGCTAGGAAGACTACATAGAGAAAGTCGAATGATTTAGAGGAATCATAATGGATCATTGAATCCAATTGAAGGATCAGAGTAAAGCTCTGGAATGATATTGATGTGAAGATTCATAAAAGTTAAGCTCAGGAGGGAGTTAAGCAGCAAAACAACGAAAGGAAAAAACCTTTAAAAAACCTGAAACCACATAAACATTAAAGAAATGGTGCAAATCCAAGGTGAAGAGATAGATGAAGAGGGAATGCACAAGAATTGTTAGATCGGAGTGATAAATGAATGAGATTTGTTGAGAATGAACGAGGGAGATCTAAAGGGATTAACAATGAAGATTGAATGCGGGAGTAGGAAGTACTATTGTTGATAATCAAGGTTGAAGTCCCGTATTTAATCCTGACTGTCGATCTTAGATTCAATGCTGAGATCGAAGTCAACTGCAGGGGTTGAAGGGAAGTTAAAACGTGTGTATGTTGAATACCCGCAGACCGTAGGATTGAGATATCTCATCATCCAATAGATAACATGTGCTAAATTAATCGAACTTTAATTAAGACATCGGACCCAAACATTAATAGATTGGGAGTTTATAATTCCCATTATGTCTGTAAAGATGGTTAAGTGTTGGGAAGGTTGTTCACCCGAAATCGTTGTGGCCTGTCGGATCCACTAAGTGTAGATCAACAATGAAGGACTATCAAGCAAGTTTTGTTTGATCGGGAAGACATCAGTCATAAATATGATGGTGGAAGGTTAATGACAGAGATTTATTCGCATCGTAAACGTTAAATGGGGTTGTAACGAGCGTAAATGAATGTGATATGGGATGTTTGGCAGAATTGATAGAGTTATATGGTGTAGTTAGTAATGTTTGAAATCTGACAGTGTGATCACATATCATATGCAAAGGAGTCCTAAAAGTCATGTGTTAGTTTGACCATGGAGAACTGATATTATGATAGTGATAAAGGAAATCTAGAGAACTGTGTAGAGGCTTTGAAAAGTGCAGAAAAGGTATGTTATGCATGCTTTATGGGTATTTCCATTATAGATTGTTTATAATGAATTTAGCACGGCTATAAAGGTTTATGGGTAAAGTCCATGGTATAACCAATTTTAAAGAGTGGTTTAATTATATAAGAAGGCATATATATTTGGGTTAATGAAAGGTTATTGAAGGTTTAGAAGGGTTGATTAAGTCCTAATAAGTGAATGTGACTCAGGGTTAGTCAATGTTGGGTTTAATAAATTATTCCGCATAGAGACTTATTAATGGGGTCTTAAACCTTAATATTGATGATTTAAGTCGATACAGAGTTAAAATTCCTGGGACATATAGACTATGTGCATAATCCATGCAAACTGTGGGTAAAGCAGGGGTAACCCTGTGTCATTTTATGTGTAGATTCCATTTTCAAAGTACTTCAAGAGCATAATAATCAACAAACAAGTGAAAGAGAAAAGTTGTATAAACATAGAAAAAAGTTTTATGATAATCCAAATAAATATTTGGGTTTGATAATTGATGGTATGGACAAAAAGAAAAAACTTCTGCCACATCTTGTCTACACACCAAAAAAGTTACAAGAAGTAAATTTTATTCAGTTTCACTTGGTTGGTTGTATGGTCTTTAACGGGAAGATGTTTCCAAGGGTTTACTTCATAGCTCCAAATATTCAAATATATTCAAATATTACCATAACTATAATCAATTATGTGCTTTCTCATTGGTCTAGTATTCTTCCTGAAGTTTTGTATCTGCAATTGGACAACATAAGCCATGAAAATAAAAATCAAGTTCTTTTTGGATATCTAAACATGCTTGTTCAATTGGTAATTTTTAAAAAGGTAAAATATTGGTTTCCCTCTTGTGGGCACACTCATGACCATATTGATTATATGCTTAGTAGTTTTTCAGTAACATTGAGGAGGAACAATGTTGGGAGCCTTCCATCATTAATTGAATGTATTAAGAAAACATATATTCTAGAGCATGTTTTTCATGTGCTGGAGGAAACTATTGACATGTGAAGGTTTATTTTGGGATCACACAACGTGAAGCCATGGAAGACCTTTACAGGGGTTTTGTGTAGGATGTTAAGGAGGGTTGAATGATAGTAGTATTAGTAGATGGAGATCGACTTCGCTATCCATTTTGGGTTGCAAAGGTTATAAAAGTCATTAAAGAAAATAGAGATATTATCGATGTTGAGGTACATTGGTATGCCACAAATACCCACCCATTCAATGGTGTGTACAAGCCAGAGATGGTAGTTGATAAAGAAATTCGCAGAAAGAAAAAAAGAAAGGGTACAAATATAAATCGTCACTTCAAAAGCCTATTAAAATTGGAGGATTTTGACATACTTGTCTATGACTTCAATTTAACAAAGAGAGGAACTATTCGCTTCAAGACAATATATATTTTGAAGAAGTTGCTACCAGAAGGAATAGTGTTAAGACGGGAGTCTATTGAACCTAGTCGTAGATCTAGAAGACTTATGAGTCATTTCTATGTTTGTTGGATTTAATGTTTTAATTAAAAGAAATTCGTGTCTTTAGAGATGTTTGCATGGTAACTTGCAATGAATATTTTTGACTTCTATATGATTTTACATGAAGTTATGGGTCATTTCTATGATTTTTGGATTGTATGCTTTAGTGTATGTGATATTCAATCTACAAAAGTTGATATTTTTATTAAAATTAAATAAATATTAGAAATTAATGTTTATTTTTAAAATTATACAGTGATATTGCCATGATATTATTTATTGTTATCATTTGGTATAAGATAGTTTTAAAATTGTTGAAATTTAATGCCTCATTAAAAGGAACACTTCATTTTGATGGTTTCTTTTTAGGCTTTTCTTACAATAATATGAGTTGTCTTAGGATAAAATTTGAAAAGAGCTATAGTTTTATCCTTTGAAATAAAAATTACTCTTGGAATAATGAATCTTTCATTTACTTATTAATTTAAAAAAAAAATTAGTCATATAATTTGTCCATAATTTCATGGTTGAAATGTGTTACAAATTGAAGTTTTTTAATTACAAGTTTGAAAATTTGTCAAAATGTTAAAGTGTTTCTGAATTATGATATTTTATCTTTAATTCTATGGTTGAAAACAATTACAATTTCAAGGTTTTTTAGAGTCAAGATATTTTATCTTTAACTCCATTGCTAAAAATTACTCTTGGAATAATGAATCTTTCATTTACTTGTTCATTTTTAAAAATTGTTTTAGTCATATAATTTGTCCATAATTTCATGGTTGAAATGTATTACAAACTCAAGGTTTTTAATTACAAGGTTGAAAATTTGTTAAAATGTTAAGGTATTTTTGAATTATGATCTTTAATGCTATGGTTGAAAACAATTACAATTTAAAGGTTTTTTAGAGTCAATATATTTTATCTTTAACAACATGGATGGAAACAGTTGGAATTATCAATATTCAAGACATGATATTGAATCTTTAAAATCATGTTCGAGAATTGTTGGAATTTTACAGTGTTTCAAAGTCTGCATATTTTATCTTTAACTCCATTGCTAAAAATTACTCTTGGAATAATGAATCTTTAATATACTTGTTCATTTTTAAAAATTGTTTTAGCCATATAATTTGTCCATAATTTCATCGTTGAAATGTATTACAAACTGAAAGTTTTTAATTACTAGGTTGAAAATTTGTCAAAATGTTAACGTGTTTCTGAATTATGATATTTTATCTTTAATGCTATGGTCGAAAACAATTACAATCTGAAGGTTTTTTAGAGTCAAGATATTTTATCTTTAACAACATGGACAAAAATAGTTGGAATTATCAGGATTGGAGACATGATATGTTATCTTTAACATCACGTCCAAGAATTATTGGAACCTTATAGTCTTTCAAAGCTCAGATATTTTCTCTTTAACTCCATTACTAAAAAATGTCAAAATCGTAACCTGATTTTTTTTTTTTTGTTATTCTAGAATAAAAAAAAAAAAATTTGGGTGTTTTTTTCATCCATTTAAAAAAAATGGTTTTTACTTCCATTTAAAAAAAATGTTGAAAATTACCCTAAAATAAAAAATATCGTTTTGCCATAAACAATTTTCATTTTTGGGTTGTTTTTCATGTTTTTTTGGGGTTTTTGGGCTTGAGTACCCTTTTTGAAGTAATAGTTCCCATTTAATCGGTAACTATGTTGAAATTATATGGTTGCTAGAGTGGCAGAAGTTGAGCTCAAGGTTTGATGAGCCAGAGGAGATGTTGAAGAACCCTAGACTTGTGTATGGAGAAGGACATATACAATAGATGATGGGCAATCCTCCTAGCCCCTGTTTATTGTGGGAGATGGACATCTTGCAGTGATAGGTGATAGCCCTCTATGCCCTATGTTGGTCTTCATTGGAGCAGAATAAGAAGACCATAGTGGGTTCAATTCCTTGAGTAGCTAAGGAGAAACAATGATAGTCATTAGTTGTTTACAAACAGAGTTGTTAACAACTCGACAAGAGTCTTGATGTGTTATGACTTTGATGGACTAAGGCACAACTAGTGAGAAGATTGTAGATTCGAGTTTTAATGACTATATGGAATTAGATCATTGATAGAGGCAGTGCTGCAAATCGAGAGTAGAAGGATCAAGAAAGTATAGGGTCTAGCCAAGAGGATTTGAGAGAGCATGCAACAAATAGATGGTCAGAGTATCTTGTTGAGGGTAGATTGGTTATTGATGGATTGAAACCAAGACATAATTTTATATTCTTTTACTAGTGTATTTATGAGGGCTATTATCCCTTGTACGAGAGCCCTAGACTGCTGTATTAATGATTTTGATTAATATAACGAAGTTGGGTTAAAAATTGTAAAAAGTTGTCTATAGTTTATGCACTAGTAGATTTGCTGTTGTTTATATTTTGATTTGAAAATTAGCTTCATTATGATTCTTGGTTTGGTAGCGTTAGAGATTTAATATTCTATCCTAAACACCAGGGTTGTGGAAAATCAACAATATGATTTCCCCTAGATACAATATAGTTTGACTAGATATTTAAGGGAAATAATATTCCTTTCATTCATACATAAAAGCAACATAGGGTCGTTTGGAAAGGATAAATCATTGATCATTCAAATGGAAATTCAAACGAAATGCATCAACATATTGGCTCATATTATCTGCAATTTATCACTATACAAAGTTTGGCTGTTGAGATAACTAATTACTTAATTGCTAAAGAGAACTAAGTACAATCCATCAAATAATACAAAAAATTTCTATGGAAGTGTGTACCTCACCCATGAGATTGTGGGTGCCTAATAAGCATAGAGTTTAGTTAAGACCTCAACTTCACTAGCGCAAAATATAATAATTTAAAACGAAACAAAAAAACACATCATGACTTTAAATCAAATATAAACTACAACATATGAATTCTACTCGACACTTGGCTAATCCTAGATCTTTTTATTATTTTGACTATTGTGCATAGATAGAACTGGAAACAAAAGAGAATATTATTCTAATCCTTGTATTCATTTTCTCCATTTCTTCTGTTTTTAAAATTAAGAAGATGTAAGTGATGTCAAAGTAGGTTTAGCACATGAACAACAATAAAAGAAATATATGCAAGCATGGAAATATTTACCAATGAGGATTTATTCATTAAATATTTATATTATTTCATTGGAAATAGATGGGGAATACATCCAACATTGTCCTATTTTTCATTTCCTCCATAAAAGTAAGCTCTATCATGCTATCTCCTATTAGCATTCAACTAGGAGCCCACTATAAGGAGAAGTCATATCCTAAAATTAAATGCCCATTATGGGGAGACTTCATATCATAAAATTAAATAAATAAGAGTTGAAGGGAAAGTGAAAATTGACACATTGGCATCTCCTTAGCCCAAAAGTTTGACAAGAGTTCCATGTCAAGGAGACATCCGATGAGTGACAAAGAGTTCATTCATATCCAGAATTATTTCAAGCCACCATGACTCATTTCTCCTCCTTACCCAAAATTTGGTTCTGATGTTGTAACTATCTATTCCTTCCTAGTCTATCACTTCCCTGCCCTCTGATGATTTTTCTCCTGCTATTGTTTCCAAATGCTTTGAGATTGAATATCAGTTAATTGACTGAAATATTTGAGACACTCTGAAAAATTAAAAAATAAAATCCCATGGATTGTCTTGTTTCAATCCTCTCATTGTATCTACTTTCTCTGATTATTGCTAACCTCCCACAAAATTGAGTAGAAACATGTAAGATCTGCACATAATCCAAGCCTTAACAACTAGTAATATCACACGCCCATACTATGTAATTGATGGAGCTTTGTGAAGAAGGGATCGTTCCAATATCGTCCACTGTAAAAGCCAAATCTTGTGGAATTTCATTGAAACTCTAAATCATTTCTGCCACTTTTCCTATTGCATATCTTCCTACTATATTTCAATTGCAACAATGCATTTTCACCATAACATGTAAATAAAATATTTTTTTGGAAGGTTAGTTTTCAAACCAAACCTTCATAAATCATTAAATTCAAGCTAACCTTTGCATATCTTTGTACTTTATTTCGATTGAAACAATGCGCTTGGCACCATAACATGTAAATAATTTTTTGTTGTTGGAAGGTTGGTTTTCATTACAAACTTTCGTAAATCAAATAATTCAAGCTAACCTTCGCAAATCAACTAATTCAAGCTAGAGATTTAAATTTATTATTAAAATTAGGGGAAAAAATGATTTTAGAGATCAACCTAAGCAATGGATAAAATTTATCATTTCAAGATTGAAATTTACACACATTAAGGCGAGATCAATAAATTTACTTAAACAAATAAAATAGTAAAGCAAGGTTTCAAAGTAGAATGTTTGGATGGGATTTTGGTTCAATCCTCACTCATGAATTATGAGGGAAAAATATTTTCTTATACCATTCCTCCTCCTTCTTGAATCACAAACCCATTGGACTAATATTAAAGCTAAATATAAATCCAAGACCCCTCCCCTTTAGATGTAATCCCTTATAGTTCAAACATAAGCTAGAGGAATTTGATCATATTTGAAAATAAGTAGTTGGCTCACTCTTTTTTGTTTAAGATCAAACATTGGAACATGTAAACTTTACCTTAAATAGCTACGCTAAGAAAACTTTTGTGCCTCCAATTATAGAGAGAATGCAAAAGATGTTAGTGGGAATATATGGATAGAATGAAAAATAGAAAGTACCCTTGTTCATGGGAATATAAGGCTTGGAAATTAACCAAGTTATCCTCACAAATCAAAAAGAAGAAGAATATTAGTGCCTCAAATGAATGAATTAATGTATAAGCACAATAAATGATAGTAAGAAATTCTTTCACAATAATAAATAATAATAACGTATGTTCAAATGTCTAGATAAACAACTTGATATCCAAAGCTAAAAACTAGTATCCTAAGTTCAATAGATATGATCATTGGTAATAAAAAATGTAGATAGGCATGAAAGGTTAAGTATTCAACTAAAAGAAATGTGTCATGTACTAACTAACCAACACTACTCCTTATAAGTATTATTCATAATGTATTTGACCCATTCGTAATCTGACTCTCATTTTGGATAGTTTGTTAGCCTTTGAATTCAATTCCTTGTGAATGTGATTAAAGGATATAACCCTGAAAATTATAATTAGCTCCATAATATCCATTGATCTAATAAATAAGTGCTTACGTAAGTATAACCTTCCATCCAATATATAATAGCCTTTGAATCCACTATCACTTGTAAGTTTAGATTTATGCAGTGACACAATCAAAATGACTAACATAAATAATTCATTCATATTATTGTAGTACTTGTTAGGTAGTTGTATTTTTGTTCCTAAACTAAATTAGTCATTCACGTTAGTCATTTTTTGTTGTGTTATTTATTAGCTAGCTGTAAATTTTAATCTAGGAGTAAATTAGTCATTTATGATAGTCATTTTTAGTTGGGTTAATTAATATTGCTCATTTTTAGTAGTATTTCACTTGGAAATGTTGTGGTGACTAACGTTTTTAGTCACCTAGTCACTAATCTATCATTTTCTACTAGTGAACACATACCAGATGTTCCTAGAAAGAAAGAAAGTTCTTGATTTTCACCTCTAGGGGGAATTGTTATGCCACCTGAGACACCTCTATGTACCTCCAAGTGATTGTGCCAAGATTATTTGGGAGGCACACTACAGTCAAATCGCTGGTCATTTCAGAGTAAGGAAAATAGTGGCAATGCTTGAAACGCATTTTTATTGGTTGAGCCTTTGACATGATGTTGAGAAGTACATTAGAGCTTGTAATTCCTATGCCATTTCCAAATTGACCATCAATAAGTAAGGCCTATATTCTCCTCTACCAACTCCTAGTTGGCCTTTGGAGTCCATCTCCATGGATTACATGCCAGGCCTTCTTTCTACTAAGCATGAAATGACTGTGTTTTCATGGTCGTCGACATATTCTCTAAGCTGGCCATTCTGGTAGCCTATAAGAAGAGTATCACAACATAAGCCAATGCTAATATATTCTTTGAATGAGTGTGGGTACACTTTGGGATCCCATAGTCCACTATCTCAAACTGCGACAACGGGTTCCTGTGTACATTTTTGGTCAAGCCTCTGGTCGATGTTGGATACCAAGCTCACTATGTCCATAACCTTCCACCCCAAAAATGATGGCCAAATAGAGGCCACTAACAAGATGATCATGCACATTATACACATGTAAAAATTGAAGAATCGATGCACATGGGATGAAATCCTCCCCTATGTTCAACGTAGATACAAAAGAGCTCTCCATAGCTCAACTAGGCACAACCCCTTTTAGGTGGGATTTGGGTTCCAACCACTATGCCCCATTGATGTGGCCATATGATTTTCAACTACTCAAGTAGATTCATTTCATATCCAGGCCGAAGCTGATAGGGATAACAACTTCATTGATCACATTCAACACAATCACCATCAAGTCCATGACATATTGGACAAAGTCAATTGAAAGTACAAGCAGTGTCATGATTAACATTGGGTGCCACACAAGTTCCAGGTGAGAGACAAATTTTGGTTACATCTATAGAAGGAGCACCTCACTGGACCCCACTGAAAACTTTTCCAGCTCTAGTCTGGGCCATACACCATCACCAAGGATGTAGGGGATAGTGCTTTTGAGCTCAGCATTCCACCATTACTTGGGATGTTCCTAGTATTCAATGTGGACTGGTTGTGACCATAATTTCCCCTGTTGTTGGACACATTTGATGTTACTGAGAAGCTGACATCAATAGAGCTTAACCCCGAATACATCAAACAAACCACAAATAATAGGATCATGACAACAAAGATCAATAAGACTCGCCAGCAGAGGATCTAACTCTATCGATTCATCAAAGCCAACCAGGAATCCAACCATGCAATCTATTTCTCCAACTGATGTCTCCAATTTCAAGTCGTCATCATAAATGGAGGTATAAGGGTCATTTTTGTAAAATTGATTGTAATTCATTTCTTTGCTGCCACTTAATGAAAGAATACCTCCCAACTTTGAGAAGGGATCGAAGACATACCCCACATTGGGTGAAATCCATAATCAAATAATTTGTGTGCCTTTGATCTCATGGTTGTTTTATGATTTATACTTCTTTTTCATGTGTTAAGTTACTTGGTTAACATTCTCTTTTATATGAAATTTTGTATGCATCCTCAAATTTAAAAGATCTTGATCAAGTTTGGTATCAAAGAAGGTGTTCTTGATGCGAGTTGGATGAGTAAATGCTAACTAGGACCAATCTCCAAAGAGGAGAAGGAAAACTTAAATCCTTTTATCCTAAAGCAGGGCATGCACTGTGAAGACAGAACATGGTAGATGAAGAATCTTGAATGGAGGAAGAGTGAAATTATCACAAAATATTCTTCACCATGGCAAATAAAGTTGATATTATATTTGTATAATATGAGAAGACAATCATGCCTGAGAAGAAAGAACCAGATGAACATGCATTGGTAAATCATGAAGGGGAAAGAGGAGAGCCTCTTGAATGATCCTATCCATCCTCTAGTGAAAATTCTTCTTCTTCTTCTTCTTCTTCTTCTCATCACTCTAACAACATTCATAGGAATGCATATAAGAAGCCATTTTCTAACCCATATGTAAAGTTTGATTTTACCACATATAATGGAGAATGTAATGCATAGAAACTAAACAATTATGAAGGAAACTAACACACATAAAATAAACTCAATAAAATAACCGCTCAAAAATATAGAAACTAGACATGGCAAAAAAGGCCTCATCCTTACAACATTCCTCACATTCTCATTATTAATCAATCCAATGTACAAAGAATGATAATAGTACAAATAGATACATGAGGAAGTTGGTCTCAAGATAGTACGTCTATCTTGGACACTATGGTTGAGAAATTTTCTCAACAAAACACTAATCTTGGAGAACTAGTTGGAGAGAATTTCTCATCCTAAATAAACTCCCTAGTTTGAGCAACTAATTCCTAGTTCTCAAGATTTGATTTATTTAATTGTGATATTTGGATTTATAATTGATTTATTATGAGAGTGAGGCTAACATTCCCCCCCCCTCCCTAATGATAAATCCAAAATAAGAACAAGGAACCCTCTTCCAAGTTCTCAAGTTGATCCTCAAAAAACATTTGCCTGAAAAACACCCAAAGATGGATGCTGAAGAAACTGCAATATGAAGAGACCATGAGTCAGCTACATGTCTGATTCATCTTTGAATGTCACTTGACAACTCCATCACGTTCCAAGATACAAAAGGATCATAATAGTAAAACAAAACCCCATTTAGTCAAGGTCTTTTTAGGATTAGAGGATACACATCCAAAGAGGATTTGGGTTGTAAGACCATGAAGTCGGTGGGATATTCCCATGAATTGACATAGATCAATACATATTCCAATATCTTGTCAAGTTTAATAGTAGATCTATTTGCAAGTTGGAGAGCAATATGAATTTTCCTAAGACCAAAGAGTCCTAGGGCTTCCATAATTCTCACAGCATGATATTAATGGAAACAGCTAGATTAATTAATATGTTGGGGATGACTATATTATCAATCTATACATTAATTAATAGGCTTATAGGGTCATAATAATTGGTTGCAAGAACCACCCTCATCCCCCATCATTAAGTCAAACAACTTTCCCATGACATGGGAAGTTTGGAGATCCTTTCCTCTTCCACCGAGCATCCTTAAACAAGTTTCACTTACCTATTTTAAATAAATGGAAACATCATTGATGGCCTGATACAATAATATTATGACACACATGTTATTGATTGCACCCAAAAAAATAAAAATTAGGCTAAGTAATAAGTTTCTCCTAGGTCAATCTCTCTTGATAAGGTGTGTTTTGAGATTCAAGACATGCATGGTCATTCAAAGGTCTAGGATATGTTTCTTATGCTAGTTATTCATTATCAGCATCCTCATTCAAATATTAAATGAACAGGAGGATGGTTTTGGGTTAATGTATTTCTAGATCAAAGATGAATAACCTGTTACTCTAATGAAACAATAGAACAGGTAGGGTAAGTAGCAATCTAGTAGGCTATGTTGGTTGGGATTCCCTCCATTATTATGGACACCAATAGTTTGTGTAGGAAATTCTAGAAAAGGAGGGGTTGATGTAGATTCTATTATCTATGAAGCAGGTATACGATGCATGGGTGGCCATACTATGGCTTATTGGGGGCTTCCTTACATAGGGTCTGTTAGCTCTGCTATATTCTCTAAAGCTAGAGGCTAACTTGGCCCTTGGTCATGCTCCAAGAAAGGCCTATAGTGGTTGCCCTCACCTTCTCCTCCACCCCTCATACCCTCCTTTTGTCTCTATTTCTTGTGCTTTTTCATTGAAAATAATATTAAGCCCCTTTCAAGCCCAGGGAATTAACACACAAAACCCTATAAAACCCATGCCCATATGACCATGTGCCTTCATAAAATCTTCACCGTAACCCCAGCCATTGATCTTTGCCACCCCGATCTAACGACTTCTGTCACAGAAGCTTACACGACCATTTCCTTGCCATCCGATCATCTCCGCCATGATTGGATGACAGTCACTCTCCCCACACCATCAAACCGCTAGGACGATAACCTGCAATGAAAAATGGTTTCATTCTTTCCCCGCCGCCACGTGCCACACCCCGAGTGCTATCGCATGCCATTGTACTTTTACCACCCATCGATCAATGGTGGTGTGGGAAATACCACTTACCACCCGGACCTCCATTCGTGCCCATTAAGCGCTGCACATCTTCGACGCCTAATGACCATTTGATCTGTCCACCCGAGATCCAATAGCACGCGCTCACTCTACCTACATATCTCCTGATACCCTCCACTGAGCGATCCTCGCCATCTATTCGATTTGACAGTTGATTTTCCTCCTCCATCCTGCTCGTACATTCTTCGTGCAGTCTACTTGCCTTGACCATTTTGTGCACCCGAAGGATGAAGACAATCGCCTACTAGTACTTGGTGCACTTGCTGGTAGGATGGTTGAGAAGGAAAAGGACGGACCTCGAGGAGATAAATGCATTTAAAAGTTATGGAATTTCATCCCATATGACACTCCACCCACCTGAGAGTACAACAGAGCACCTGAGGAGATCAAATTCATCCACTACAGTAGGAAATCCCACTCAGAAGTTCCACCAGGCAATTAAAGCAGTTGGTGGTCAATTATGACCCCTCCATACCTAGAATGGCTGAGTGCCTTCGTAATGAAAATCTATATATACCCAGAAACAAGATGTAATCAGGGTTGATGGTTGATGTTTTGATGTAAGGATCAACTTCTGGAGATATAACTATTTTGATACTTGCAGTGTCTCGTCTTCATTTTCCAAGCTATGCTTGATATGTTTTATTCCTGAACTCTTGTTGTTTAGCATTAGAGAAGCTTTCATCCTATCTCTGTGTTAAAATCTTGTAGGTATCAGTGAATAAGCTATTCAGGTTTCTGTTCACCTAGTGCCAGAGAGCTGTCATCTTGTCTGGGCATTAGGGAATTAGATTTGCAGACTTCTTTACTAGTTTCAGCTAGCCATCACAAGGTCTTGTGCATTTGTTGGTGTGTTCAGTATTCTCCATGTTCACCCAATCCTTAAATTGTGAGTAATTGGTGGTCTAAAGCCTTGTAGTCTGGGGGTGTTCACACATGTCTGGAGTCAAGCAAATTAGAAGTGGTTATCTGGCTTGAACAAGCATCATTCCTTCCATTCATCCATTTGCAACAATGAGTTGAATTTGTAATGTTCCGGAGCATCTCTAAGCTACAACCTAGGAGAGTTTCTTGGGGTGATAACATTAATTGGTGCTGTTTTTGGGGAGAGGAGATTGAAGCTCAACTTCCTTGGGAGAATGACACAGTTCCAGCTTTGATGATAGACAAAGTCTAAACACATTTCTGGTTGTAATCATCTGTCTGGCGAATCTACTAGAGGATCAACTTAGTGATGACTCCACATTATAGTTTTGGCTTAGTTTGTGAGGCATACCTGTAGAAATCCTTAGAAATCACCAGTTGACCCAGTGCCTGACCCTAAGAAGATCATTAAGCAGAAGAAAACATCACTGAAAAGAGCTTCAAGATCAGGTAAGCCTAAAAAACCTTATGTATCTCTGGTAAAGGGACCTATAGCTGAGAATATACAGTTTGAAGATATAGAGCCTAGCATTGTTAGTGTAGAAATACCCTCAAAGATTCATAAAGATCCTTGTTCATTTAGTTCCCCTTTGGATCTCAATTCAAAGAAAGCCTCCCATACAGTCCATCATATTCCTTCATCTCTGTCATCTATTTCATTTCTTCCTACCATTCAATTTACCAATATCCTTCCACCTACCCCAGTCATGGTAGGCCAACAAGCACCCACAAAGATGGAAATAATCGTAGCTGCTTGTTCCTTTAAATGCCATGCCTACAGGAGAATACCAGAAGTACATGCCTAAATTCACTGGTACAGAGGGAGTAACCGCTGAAGAACACCTTGAATCTTTTTATAGTTGTGCTGATAACCTAGATATCAGTGAGGATGATGTCTAGATGAGAGTGTTTGTCCAGAGCCTTGATGGAGAGGCTAGAAAGTGGTTCAGAGAACTGGCCCCTAGGTCTATAATAGAATTGAAGCATTAGATGATGTATTTTTGAAGCACTAGGGAGATAAAAAATACTTGCTATATTACCATACTGAGTTTGGAAACCTCAAGAGGGAGAATGGGGAATCATTGCTTGATTTTAATAAAAGATTCAATCGTATGTATAGTAAAATACTAGCTGAAGTAAAGCCTACTCCCACCTCTACCAAACTTGCCTATGCTAGTGCTTTTGACTCCGATTTCTACCTGCTTTTAAGAGAAAGAAGGTGTGCTACTCTAGCTGAGATGCAAGATGCAACACTAGAGGTGGAATCTAATATTATGGCTGTAGAAAAGCTCAAAAGTCATGCTGACAGAAGGAGGCAGAGAGGTGAGGCTTCTTCTTCCTCTATTTCCTCTTCAGAACCTAAGTTAGAGAAAATGACTAGAATGATAGAGACGTTCGCTACTGAGATATCCAAGCTGAAGCTTGAACAGATTTCTGGGGAGACAAGGCTTCCAAACACATTTGCTCCAAGAAACCCAAATCCATTCAAAAAAGCAAATGAACAACTGCAAATCATTCAGAGGGGTAAAGAAGAAAATGAAGAACAAAAGGTTAGAGTTCCTTTCCAGAATGTAGTCATGGAGGAGGAGTAGTTTGAAGAAGAGGATGAGATTCATTGTATGGAAGATAAGGACAATTATGCCTTTTTGACATTGGCTGCCTAAGAAGAATCATTGCTGCATGACCAAAACAGTCGAGAGTGGGATAGAGCTGCTGTTCTGCAGACTGATGAATAACAAATATACAATCTGAGGTCAAAAGCGAACAATGTCAAGGAGAATCTTGCACAAAAATCTGTTGTCCCAACAGAGCAATGGAACATCAGTCATAGAAGACCAGCAGCTGATCCAGTCATCCTCAAAGCACCAGCTCAAGAGGTAAGAGGTCCTGACAAGTCCCCTTCCCCTTTCAGTTTTGAATCAGAAGTCCAAAAGATAAAAATATCTGTGCCTCTAATAGAACTTGCAAAGAGTGAAGTTTTTAGAAAGCCTATCCTTGATGCTCTTGAGTTGAAAGCCATACAAGACCCACCGACTCTGTCAATTTGCAAGATGATAAGCCTGCAGTTATGCTTAGCCTGATGATCAAACCTGCTAATGATAACTCTCCATCATTTTATGTCTCCTTGACCATTCATGACAAAATCCTCCACAACTGCCTGCTAGACACAGGGGCCAGCCACAATTTGATGCCCAAAGCTGTCATGGAAGAGTTAGGCCTTGATATCACCAGACCATATCATGATCTATTCTTCTTTGATTAAAGAATGGTGAAATGTCTAAGATTGATCAAAGATTTAGCTATTACCCTAACTCAGTTGCGCATGAAGAGCATGATGATGGACATTGTGGTGGTAGATGTCCCTCCTAAGTTTGGCATACTGCTATCTAGAGGATGGATTAAGAGACTAGGTGGGACATTATAGGATGATTTAGCTTATCCCACTGTCCTAGTTTTTGAAGGGGAAAGCAGGAGACTGTACAGAGAAGCACAGCTGGCCTACATCATCAATGATGAAAAGAATCAATCTAATCATCCCATTTATGCTGTGGACACCGATTTTGGAGCATGCATCCTCCAAATTGAAGAATCCCAGAGGGCCTTATTACAGCAAAAGGAACCAATAGTCCAGGCCGAGGGAGAGTGCGGAAGTCAGGTCCGGGAGATGTTCTTTGATGGAGCATGTTCAAGGGACTAGAGGAGCAGGGTTGGTGCTGATATCTCCAAAACAAGAAAGCACACATATGTATTTTAAGTTTGCTTTCCAAGTCACCAAAAATATAGCAAAGTATGAGGCTCTAATATTGGGTCTTAACACAACAAAAGACAGAGGAATCATAAACATAAAGGTGTTTGGAGATGCTGATCTTATCATTCAGCAAGTGAACAAAACGTTTCAAGCAAAGCACCCAAGGTTGAAAGCATATGGAGATGAGGTATGGAGATTCAAAGATTCTTTTGATAATTTTTGTATCTCATATATCCCTAGAGTTAAAAATCATCTTGTCGATTCCCTTGCTATGTCTACTATCATGTTTACTCATCCCATGCCTCCCAGACTAGTTTCTGAAGTTCGAATGAAATATAGACCATCCTTGCCTGATAATGTCCAACATTGGAAAGTTTTTAAAGATGATGATGAGGTAAACAGATTTATGCAAGTCATTGAGTGACTTCTCCGAAATTCAAATTGACCAAGAGAATGAAGCCTTGGAAGGAAGCCCCAAATCCCAGCTTAGAAACAAAATTGGTAAAGATAGCATTGTCCAACTACCTAGCAATCATATACCTAAGGGTCTAGTTCCTTTAGAAAAGTTGTTTGACCAAAATGATGTGCTTTATAAGGCTGCCCAAAAAGAAGACCAATCTACAGTCTGTAAGCATAATATAGGGAGTCTAGATCATCCAAGATATATAAATTTGTCTACCCATTTATTTCCTGCCCAAAGTTCTGAATACTGCAATTTGATGAAGCAATTTGCTGATGTCTTTGCCTGGGAATATAGTGACCTGAAAACTTTTGACAAAATGATCATCCAGCATAAAATCCCTTTAGAGAAAGACACCATCCCTTTTAAGCAGAAGCTGAGGCCTATAAACCCCTTGCTCCTTCCTCTAACTTAAAAAGAGATCAAGAAGTTATTGGCTGCCAGAATCATAGTCCCTCTTGGATATTCAAAATGGGTAGCCAATTTGGTAGTGGCGACGAAGAAAAGTGGAGAAATCATGCTTTGTATTGATTTCAGAAACTTAAACGAATGCTCCAAGAAAGACAATTATCCTCTACCCAAGATGGAGCATTTGCTGCAGAAGGTCTCAGGAGCCAAATTGATGTGTTTCCTGGATGGATTTTCAGGGTATAACCAGGTTGCTGTACATCCAGATGACCAAGAGAAGACTGCATTCACCACTCCTTGGGGCACTTTTATGTATTCCAAGATGCCTTTTGGACTAGTGAATGTTGGAGCTACCTTTCAGAGAGTTATGGATATAGCATTTGTTGGAGAGAAGGATAAGTTTGTACTTATCTACCTAGATGATATAACGATGTACTCCAATAGCCATCATGACCATTTGCAACATTTGAAGAAAGTGTTCCTGAAGTGCAGAAGGGTTTGGGATTTCAGTTAATCCTAAAAAATCACAATTTTCTTTAGAAGAAGGTAAGTTGTTAAGACATGTTGTTTATGCTGCAGGTGTCTGGATTGACCCAGAAAGAGTAAGAGCAATATAGACCTTGTCTATCCATAGATCAAAGAAGAATATCTAGTCCCTTCTAGGCAAAATAAATTTTGTGAGGAGGTTTATCCCAAATTTTGCAGAACTTGTGAAGAATAATACCTCCATGTTGAAAAAGGGGTCAGATATCCAATGGGTGATGTAGCCAGAAAATCCTTTGAGTCCATTAATAAAGCTATTATGGAAGCTCCTACTTTAAGTAGTCCAAATTACAGCAAGGAGTTCCATATATTTTCATTTACCTCTGGTGACACCCTTGCAACAATTTTAATGAAAGAAGATGAGGAAGGTTCAGAGCATCCAGTGGCATTCTTTAGCAAAACCTTAAGGGATGCTGAGCTAAGGTATGATATCATTGAGAAACAAGCATATGCTCTCATCAAGTCTTTGAAAGCATTCAAAATTTAGATTTTGCATTCCAAGATAATTGCATATGTGCCCTCTACTTCAATAAAAGATGTCCTAACATAGCCTGATGTTGATGGAAGAAGGGCTAAATGGATTGCAAAGCTTATTGAATTTAACATAAAGTTGAAGCACACCAAGCTTGTTAGAGGTCAGGTCCTTGCTAAACTAATGGCTGAAGAAAATTGCAGAGTACTGGACTTAAATCTCATAAGCACAATTTTAGAGAATGGTCAGACAGAAGAAGAAACAACTGAACCTAGGATAAATCAATTATTGGTAGAAAATCTAGCTTCTTGTGGATGGTATGCTGCAATAGCTCAATTTTTGCTGAAGCTAGAAGCCCCTATAGGTCTTAGTCCAAGCCAAGCCAGAACTGTTAAACTCAAGACAACTAGATATTGCATTCATGAAAATCTACTCTACTGGAGGGACCCCTCTGGAATTCTTTTGAGGTGCCTGGACAAAGAATAATCCATGGAAGTGATGCAACAGTTTCATTCTAGCCTCTGTGGAGGGCATCATTATTGGAAAACTACAGCGCACAAGATCCTCAGAGTTGGGTACTATTGGTCCACCTTGTTTATTGATGTCCTTTTTTTTGTTAAATCATGTGACATGTGCCAAAGATTTGAAGGGAAACAACAATTGAAGTCCCTGTCCTTAAAACCCATACATGCTAGAGGCCCTTTTCAGCAATGGGGCTTGGACTTCATTGGAGAAATCAATCCACATTCCAGTGGCCAACACAGATGGGTCTTAGTAGCCACTGATTATTTCACTAAATGAATTGAAGCAATCCCTACCAGAAAGGTTGATCACCATGTGTTCATAAAGTTCTTGACAAAGAATATCTTCACCAGATTTGGTTGTCGACATAAAATAGTCAGAGATAATGCAACAACCTTCATGGCAAAACAATTGGTGGACATGTGTAACTCAATGGGCATAAAGCTGGTTCATTCCACCTCATACCACCCTCAAGCCAATGGTCTAGTAGAATCTTCCAACAAAAGCCTGATAAGGATAATTAAAAAGTTGTTGGAAGACAACAAAAATAATTAGGACTTTAAACTCAAGTATGCACTGTGGGTTGACAGAGTAACCACCAAGAAATCCACAAGGAACTCTCCATTCAAGTTGGTATATGGCATTGAGGCTGTATTCCCAATTCAGTTAACCCTCCTTGTGGCGAAGCTCTGTTGAAGCCTCGAAAATCACTGCAACAACATGGGGGAGACCACCCGGTCCGGACCTTGGTTAGCAGCTCCTTTTCCGTTTGGAATAGTGGTTCCGACTGGTTCAACTAGGTCTAGTTACCTTCTCTCAATCTCCAATGGATTCAAAACATGACTTTCATTCACCAATGGAAAAGAGACATTAGATCGTCCTTCTAACTAATCAGGCAAGAAAGTGATCCTTAAGCTGATTTAGGGCTCAGCCAATCCACTACTAAAGTTTGCCTCTTTGGAAAGAGGACTTGGAAGAATGCAGGAATTAATCTAAATGCAAACTTATGCTAAGATGCAAGCAAAAGAAACGATCATAATCCTATCTCAATTAGGCAGATATAGATCTAACCTAACTAAGAGCAGGTATTTAAAATATTGAGATTTAAATGTCTCATTTATAATGAATATCAAATTAATGAAATAGTTTAATTAACTGACAATACAGATACCAAACACATCCTATTGAGATCCTTTAACCAAAATAATTAATCAACAACACTCAAGAAGTAGTTCACAAAATGGTATTGATCATTTAATTAGTAACTTGAATAATTAAACAATAATATGCGGAAGAAGTTCACAACATATCACTATCTATTCATCTAATATTAAAAGACAAATTTATGAGTAAATAGTTACTTAGAAATCATAATTCGGCTCATAAGAGCATAGATAAATAACAACATAAAATAGAAGCAAATTACCCATACCGACAAAAGTGCACAAATATGTAAGTAAATTGACACCATTCTGTTATCATAAAAATAAAACCAGCATTTAAAACAATAGTATTCGAAATACCAGTTTATTAAATCCATTTCTCCAGCTCCGGTCTCTAATAGTCCTTTACAATGCCTGAGCTTCTACTTCCAAAAGCAGAGCTACAATAGTGCAAACTCTGTTAATTATACATAACTTAGGATGTAAAAGAAAAACCTCAATAGTTTCCAGATCTGAGATTCCACTCCTCCCACCTACAACTCTAAATCCCTATTACAAAAGTGCTTTTAGAATTCAAGAATTGCATAGGAGAGCAGCCCCTAATTACATTCTGCAATCTGCTATTTATAATATTTACAAAGGAATTCTTGAAATGAAAGTTTGTTGAAGGAAATCTGCGCAATCACTTTTATTTTCTCAAAATTCCAATCTATTAATTGCTGGCGCATTCTCATTGATTGAGATCTTTTTCTCCAAATATTTTCTACTGTTTGCCTACAAGAAGAAATCAAAATAAATTAAAATGCAATCAATAAAACAAAATATCATTTCTGGCATTTAAGACAAATCTAATCAAATTCTATTTAAATAAATCATTGAAAATAAAATATAAACTCTCTATTGCTACCTGGGATGGTTTAATTGGCCAAGGATTTTATTGATGAGTGAATCTGCAATTAGAAGAGGCTTGTACAAATGAAATGCAGAAAATAACTCAGAAAATTGGTTTTATTTTTAGAAATTCAGAGCTTGATATTCTGCATGATTTTTGATTCAATTAATGACCAAATCTATTAGTGAAACCTCCTCATAAATATTCTCCTTGATTTTATCTTTCCAATGAGCTGTCATGGGCCTCATTTGGCCAAGTAAAACTCACTCTATGGGCCTCTAAAAGAGATGAGTCAAATCTGGCATAAATCCGGAAATTCTGTTGCTGGGCTAAAAATGAGAATTTCAATTAAAAATATAATCCTAAATTAGAAGTCTAATTATTTAATAATTAATTCTAATACATACAATTAATCCTAATTAATTATCATTTAATAAATTAAGTTACAAAATTAAGTTAATGTACAAATGATTTGAAAAATTAATTTAAATATAATTAATATTATAATTCAAATATAATATATTATATAATTATATATAATTATTATAATATTAAAATATAAAAATTAATTAACAAACCATTGAAATGAATCCAACCTCATTAATTCATTCACGTGAGTTTATGGAGGGGTATGGTGAGTGGAGTGTGAGGTGAGTGTGATGTGAGGGTGAGTGGGGTGGTTGTACAGGAGGCATAAGTGGTGAAGAACTTTGTATTAAAATCCTTTAACACATCCCATTTCCCAATCTCAGACCCTTTAATGTTTAAGTTGAGGAGCTTGTTAAAATTGCGATACGCGATATGAGATGTCACAATATCGCATCGCATAAAAACATTACATCGTATATTCTTTTAAAAGGTTCGTTGTAATTTTGCGATATCGGTGGACCCGATAAATTAATAAGATAAGGATAATACTCATATCAGATCCAAAATAAACGTGAGAATGACTTTTAAAATGAAATTCATGGTTTAACTTTGATCGCATCACATGAAGGGATTCCGTCGAGGTTCTGGAAACTTGATTCGTTGTGAATTTTGCCAAGTATAATTTGCGTCTAAATTAGAATTCTAATTATCTAATAATTATTTCTAATTTAATTATAATTATGAACTACTAATTAATTAATAAATATTTATTAATTAATGTTAACCTAACTAATTAACATAATTAACTTTTTACAAACTATTTAATATTAATCTAAATAATATTTAAGTTTTAATTTAATTTAATTAATTAAATTTTATATTTAAATTAATTAAAAACTAATAAAAAAATAAACTATCCTACCCACACTACTTTCACTCATACGTATGAGTGGGTTCTTTGAAACTTTAAAACATAAATCAAAGGTTATTAAACCTTGGTTAATGC
>APFE030620794.1:36338-53209 GCA_000404065.3 Pinus taeda | reverse complement strand
TGTAAAAGTAAAAAAGGCGCAAGTTTATTCTAAAAAACTTCCTTTGGGTTAATTCTAGATGTTTCTAGAAGGAATTTTGACGTGGATTGTTCGCTCCAAGGTGGTTCATGCATCCCAAAAGAGAAGGAGCTAATCCCTTGATAGGAGGAGCTATCCCTTTGAAGGAGGGATTTATCCCTTTGAAGGAGGACCTAGTAACTTCCCTCTATTGCACTATAAATTAATGTATTGGGTTAGTTGCTGGAGAGGTTAGACGCTGAACATTTTTAGGGTAAACGCTGGTGGAATTGGGACTTCCTAGTTAAGCTTGAGAGGAAAGATCACATACCTTTTGACTTCATTGGGAAGTGAGTGAAGCACGTCAAAGTAGAGGAGACTTCTTGTCGGACCCTGGGAGGAGCTTGTATAGCATCAAGGCACAGGTTGTAAAGATCTTCTTTGATTTGAATTAATACAATCAGATTGATTTTTCTCAACAAGTTGTCTCATGTGGTTTGTTTCATAATCTCCTTGATCATTATGATGGATATGATTTACGATATTGGCTTTTCAGGTGCTATTTAATTTGTTTGCTTGATTGTGTTTGCAGACTTACTTCAAGGAAGCTCATTTGGAGCAAAGGAGAGAGGCTTCCACAAACTTGCATTGGACCCAAGGTAGGCCTAAAACACTTGTTTGCCTTTGTTTTTAATTGCATATTTAGAGAAAGATAGTTTTTGATTGGCTTGCTTGTCACTAGATATCTTTAGATACTAGGGAGGTCAATTTTTTCCGCAACCTCCACTCATTCCATGTGACACTTTACTAAGAGTTTTTAAAGAAAAAAGATAATAGGTGACTATTAACAATTTTTTCTCCACGTATGCCAACCATAATTAGGTAACAAGAAGGCCTTCCATATAAATCATGGTAAAGTCACCAAAATCAAAACTAAAAACCAAAGGAAAAATAATTCTTATACTAAAATGAGAAAATAAATCAGCAAACAAAAATGATGAAATTGAAAAGTGAAAGGAAAATCCAAGTTTCGTAAGATAAATTCAAACAAGAATGTTTATACCAAGGTCTCAACAATATGAAGAAAGAAAATAATCGCATAATCAATCCTTCTTATGTCGAGATTTAGAAAAATCATACCTTGCAAGGTTTTAACTATTTTAGGCCTTTTAGATAGCAGCGATGATAAAATTCAGCCACAAAGAAAATTTCCTGTCTGATATCAATCTTCTTGTTTCAAAGCATCAACTTAATCATTTTCTAATAAAAAGAATGCTTAGAGAAACAAGCGAAAGGTTTCGAAACTTCCTGGTGTAGCTGTTTCAATGAGGATTATTATTGCTTCTTGAAATTAAGCTAGGAGAAGAGTATGGACTTCAAAAATATGATATGGATGACGATTGGAAGCTTTTATGAAGAGTTGCAAAACAGATTTATATATCAGAAAAACAAAACTGAAACTAAAGTAACAAAATGGAAATTAACGAAAGTGGGTACATGAATCTTACCATTGGGTAATTGTTTTTTATCTAACCTGAAAGGTATTAATTTCTCCAAACTAGCTGACTTCTTATTTTAATAAACATTAAAAACTTGAAGAAGTCAAACTAACCAAAATCCTATAACCCAAAATCATTATTTATTTTATTTAAACCAAAGCAAACAATAAAATGCAAAAATGGAATGCTTAATGTTCAAGGGAAAACAAATGCATCAAAAATGGGAATGGAAATTTGCAGTAATGATTGTTTCTCAAAATATTATAAGTTCATATAAACTCCATGATTTTGTAAATTTTCCAGAATCAAGACCAAATCCAAAATAATAAATTTAAATACGAAAATAGAGATGTCTTGAATTCCATATTTAATTATGTAATTTTATATTTGAAACCGAAATATATGAGAAATGGAAATGATTTAGATATACTGCAAATTGGTCATTAGTTGCTTTTTTACCATAGTGGTTACCCAAGCTCGCTTTTTTAAAATAACACATTGCCGTATCAGATAATTCACATCACATGTTTCTTCACCATGCTTCGAGTTTAATATGCAAAACTTCACCTTTTTTGCTATGCCATATATTGATTAAATGTCAATGGCTTAGAGGCATGCATTGGAAACTATTGCATCGGAGGCTACGATGGCAATTTGCTGATAAGAATAGGCGATGAGAACATGTGCAATGAAATGAAGTGATCACATCATTAAAGATATATTGTATTGGGGATCAGTGAATATTTAAATTGTGCTTCCCACATTGCACATCGCGCATCGCAGAGTCGGAAATGTGATGTGAGCATAAATATAAATGCGATGAAGCGATTGCGATATTGGCGATGCGATGGATGACATGTCTAATGGGTGATCAGCAATCTTAAGCACATGAAGTAACAATTCTTGATGCGTCAATATGCGATGGAGAGTGGATCCGATAATTTTATGATGAAAATTTAGTAACATATCGAATCCGAGACATCGGCCCTTTAAAATTAAGCCTCTACTTTTATTGTGATTGAATGGACGTGGTATTTATAAACTTGATTTGAATTTCATATCGGATCTAGAATTATGTGGTCATCGCAATATGGTAAAGTTGTTTATTGGAAATTAGGGATTTATGATAATGGAAGTATGTTCAATTGTAAACCTCCGATATGCGAAATGTGATGTGGATGATGTGATTGACGAAGATGAGCGGGCTGAGAATATTGCAAACATTTTCGCTGAAGTATTAGCAATATGAAAATCAATTTGAATGCTATGATATTGCTTGACATTTTAATTGGGTTTTCTGATGGTTGAAAGCAAAGTTAAAAATGTTCAAATTCTAATGAATCAAAAATAAAATGTCCATGAACCTGTTGCAAATGTAAAATAGGTTTGCTACTTACTTCAAGTTTTGAGAAAACAAATAAAAATCTGTAAACAGAACAAGAATAAAAAATAAACTAAGGAAAAGAGAAACTTAATAAGAGATGAGAACGAGCTTGTAAATGCATACCTTGAAGGAAATTGTCTGCAGATCTTACCTCACAAATATTCAAATCTTTCCTTGGATTTATCAAAATTATGACTTCGTTCAACATCATCTTATTATTTATTCTAAATCAAAGTGTACAATTAGCCTAAATAAAATCTGTTTATTCATGTTCAGGAAATCTGAAATTTACCAGAATTAAATATGAAAATAGTCTTCCCTTTTGAATTGAAACAACAATTTATTACCTATGCTTATTCTGAATTAATCTTGAGAAAAATCTGTATTGTTATAGTGACTGTTCAATAATGCCTTTAGTAAATAAATATGATGCATTTTACAACATCAGATAATAAACTAAAGGACCGAATGGGATAAAACCACTAATTGTGGAAGAATATCAACATAGATTTGGATGTGTGCCAGGTGCATATTCTGTCAATACATTATTCGAAATAGGTAGAGATGTATTCATGGTTAGAGTTATCGCTGTAAGATATTTTGATTTAAAAATGGGAAGGAAGAATTAGAAATTTTCTGATGAGAGGCAAATATTTCTTTGAACATGTATATGATATGAGAAGGGCTAGTTGCTTCCTTTATTTTTAATCTGTAGAACCATTAAAAATAAATGAACTACATAAAACAAACTAACTAAATTAATTCTACTCCTATTCTAACCATATACATGAAAATGACTAGGTATAGTCATATTTCCAGTGTAACCATTCTCTCATTTCTATTCCTGCATATATGTACAATTCAAATGTTAATAATAAAAATAGAAATCTTATTGAACTAAGAAAATTAAATCTATAAGTAGAATGCACAATTATTGTTAGCAACTTAATGAAAATCTCTTTCTCTTGAAATTTCCTTTCTAATTGAATACCAACTGGATCATAGAAATCTAGATGGATTTCTATTAAGGATTGGGAAATGTTCAAAGGAAGAAATAACAGGCCAGTTGTGAATATGAGCTTTTAAATTCAAGGCCTGGAAGAAATTGTTAGTGTTTTTTTTCCAAGGAAAAAGCCAGGAAATTTTTCATTAGCAAAATGAAAAATATTTTTTACAATCTGTTTGTGCCACTTCCGAAGAAGTTTGTCAGCTGAGGATTGTTCCAGATACTGGCTGGAACTTCCTTTGAGCATTTTTGTTAAAAAACTTTTCTTATACAAACAAAAATCGCGCTGGTAAGAATGTCCAACATAAAACCGTTTTCAGCGTATGTAAGAAAAAACACTGATTTAAAAAACGAAAACTTTAAAGGTCTCCTTCTGCGATGGATAGCAGAACCTGAGGACTAAAAAACAGTGTCATCATCATTCCAACTGCTTGGGAGATGATTGTTAATTTGAAACCTGTTTGTTGAGACCTGGGATAGAAGATACTCTGTATGTTATATGAAAAAAAACAGAGTTTTTGAACCGATAATCATAACAGAACCTGTGTTTGAAATGTGATAGGAAGAAAACCCAGCTCAGGAAGGAGGAGCAAATGGTGGCTATATAAACAAGGCTTGATGTCCCTGATAAAATTCCTCTGTCGCCCATCCTCCCAGGATCTGTTGTAACCCAGCCTTTGACAATTGATCGGCTTCTTCATTATTTTCCCTGAAGATATGACATAAATGTAACCTGGTAAAAGACGACTTTAAAAGCATTATTTCTTCTAATAGGGGCTTTAAAGTCTGGTTATGACATAATGTATTGCCATTGACCCAATTGTTGACGTTCTGAGAATCGCCAAAAATTTGGATGGAAAGGATGTTCCTCTGGAGAAGCCAACAAAGCAAGAGGTGTAAAGCAGACAACTCGGCAAAATTATTAGTCCCGGAGCCCAAACCAACAGAAGCCTTGAGATAATGATCTGCAGAGAGATGAATTCTCATGCCAGCGCCGGCCCTGTTATTCTGAGATGCTCCATCATAAAATTCCCAGGGGATGCCTTCCCTTATGGTGAAGGGCTTGTCTCGAGTGGGTTTGGATTTTACCTCGGGAGCTGGAATAGTGGAGTATATTACTGCACAATTTGAAGCGATAACTGATGAAGGGGTGGACTTATCATGGAAAATACTATTATTTCTTGCTAACCACACACCCTAGAAGAAAATGATAGGCAATTTTCTCATAGAGCCGTCCGGATGATTCTGCCACCAGTTTTTCCATGCCACTTCCAAAGGAGCAGATCCCCATTGTGCTTTGATATTTAGCAGACCTGTAAGCTCATCCCAAATCTTTAAAGAGATAGTGCAATATGAAAAAAGGTGTCTGATGGATTCCTCTTCTGATTTACACAGAGGGCATCGACCTGGGTCGATAAGGTATCTAGTTTGCAGTCTATCCCATGTTGGAATTTTCCCTTTCAGCATGCACCAAAGGAAGAGACGAGCTTTTGCCGGACTAGTCAGTTTCCATATGCTTTTTGACCACCACTCAGGAATATCCCATCCTTTCTGTTTCATTAGGTAAGAGTATCCTTCTTTGGGGTAGTATTCTCCTGTTTTACCAAATGCCCAAATCAGCTTGTCATTTCCTTCTTTGAGTCTTACATGAGAGCGGTGGAGTTCTTGGATGAAGGAGGTCCATTCATTCTTCCATCGGACATTTATACCAAGATCGACATCGTTTTTCCAAGCCTGACCCCATACATTAGAGAGGCCCACTTTCTCCACCTGATTAAGAGTGACAATGCCTTTGCTGTCAAGGTGTCTAAGAAGACCCGGGGATAGAGTATAAGCTTCACTGCAGCCCACCCACGGGTCCCTTCCAATTCTGATGTGGTTGCCATCTCCAACTTTCCAGGCAAGACCTTGTTCTATCACGGTGAAAGCCTCCAGCGTAGCCTTCCATATGACTGATATGTTCTTCTGATTCTTCTGCTGACTTCTAATCCAATCTTCCAAAGGAGTTGGGTCTATGTACTTCCTTCTGACAACCTTTGTCCATAGGTTTTCCCTCGATATTAGCCTCCACCCAGACTTAGCAGCCAGCGACAAGTTGAATTCGGGGAGCCTTTTTATTCCCCACCCTCCCCAATCTTTCGGTCTTGCAATCTTATCCCAAGCCACCCATGGAAGAACAGAAGAATCCTTCGCCATGCCTGCCCATAAAAATCTGCTACATATCTTCCTTATTTTCTCCAGCACACCTTTAGGGACCCAGGTAAGGGCAGCCCAGTAAACTGGGATGGCTAACAGGACTGATTTGAGGAGTGTCAATCTGCCTGCTCTGGACAGCCACCTGAAACTCCATTGATTTATTCTTGCTTCAATCTTTGCAATAAGCCAATGCCAGTCCTCTTTCTTGTAGGCCACTGTATTTAACTAGAAACCCAAATATTTAAAGGGTGTGTCCAAAGGCTGTAGAGGAAAAGTGAAAATATTGGATATTCTATCACTTTCCCTCCTTTCAATATCAGCTACACAAATTTGAGACTTTATAGTGTTTATCTCCATCCCGGTGGCTTTCATAAAGAGATCAAAAATGCTTTTATACTCCTTAATTTCATTAGATGAACCATTTGTAAAAATCAGTATATCATCAACGAAAAGCAAATGAGAGATAAAGAGATTGATTGCTACCTCGATACCTTTTACTTTCCCTTCTCTTCTGGCCTTGTGAATCAGTCTGCTCAAGCCTTCTACCACTAACAGGAATAAGAGTAGCGATAAGGGGCATCCTTGCCTGAGACCTCTTTGACTATTGAAAAAAGAGGAAGCAGAACCATTGATCAGCACTGCAAAACTAACACTTGAGATACAACCCATAATCCAACTAGTGAAAGTGTAGTTGAACCCAAAATGAGTCAGCATCATTCGTAGATAGAGCCAACTAACACGATCATAGGCTTTGGATAAGTCTATTTTTAAGACCGCTCCCTTCTTTTTCTTTTGTCTGACACTATGGATGACCTCCTGCGCGACCCCGATTGCCTCATGGATTTGCCTACCATCAAGAAACCCGAACTGTTCCGATGAGATGTTCTTGGACAGGAAGGGGAAAATTCGGATGGCAATCACTTTTGCTATGATTTTATAAATACAGTTGCACAAGGAGATCGATCTGAAATCTTCAAAGATCCCCGGATCCTCCTTCTTAGGAATGAGGGCTATAAATGTGGCATTAAAAGGCCTGTAGACCTCTCCCTTCATTCTTGATTCTTCTATTACATCAGTGATTTCTGAACCAATCAAGTCAAAAAAGAAAAGAAAAAGTTCAATAGTCTAGCCATCCGGGCCAGGACTTTTGTCTTTTGCCATTATTTTCATTGCTGCCTCGACTTCCTCCTTAGAAACAGGTCTAGACAGGTCCTCTGCTTCTTCCTCCTCCACGGACCGCGGAAAGCACTGAGCTGTTCTAAGGACTTGTGCTATAGTGGCCTCCCCTGAATCAGCGAAAATCCTTTCGAAATGCCTCTTCGCTAAGCTGGCAAGATCAGAAAAAGAGCTAACCTCCCTTCCTTCTTCATCTTTTAGGCTCCAAATGGTATTTGTTGATTTCATTCCTTTTGCATAGTTGTGAAAGAACCTGGTATTTTCGTCACCCGATTTTAACCATATTGCCCGGCTCTTTATCCTCCATTCTTCTTCCTTGTCTAAAAGAATTTTATTTTGACATTTTTCCAGATGAAGAATTCTGTCTTTTGTAGATTGAGATTGATAGCCATCCTCCTCAGGACTCTCCAACATCTTTAATTCCTCCCTGATTTTGTGAAGATCTTCGTTCTGTTTCATACTCCTTTCTTTTGCCCAAATTAATGTTGCTTTTTTTAATCTCTTAAGGTTCTCCATGAACAGAAAGCCTTTATCATCTCTTGTGCTTGTGCTCGGGTGTATCCAAGTATGTTTAAAAATAGCAACGAAGGAAGGATCTTGAAGCCATGATGGATTGAATTTAAAAGGAGCCGGAGGTTTTGGGGGCGGAATGGCACAATCCAGAAATATCGGAAAATGATCAGAATTACCTATTTCCTCCACCCACTGTTTGATAATAGGAGCATTTGATATGAGAGCCTCTGATAGGAGAAAGCGATCTAGTCTCTTTGCTATCCGGTCCTCCCCTACTCTTCGATTCCGCCAAGTAGGCTTGAGCTTTATCGGATGTGGATCTGTGAGGTGATGATCTTCGATAAGTTTGTGAAAAAAGTACGTCAAGGGATCCTCTCTAGCTGAGGGTCCCCATGCCTCAGCTCTACCCATAGTGAAATTCAAGTCACCTCCCACAATCAGCAAAGAGGCCTTCATATACGATTTTGCCATCATATCCAACCAGAAGGATTCTCTTCCTTGGCAGGGACCATAGATATTTAAAATGGTGAAAGGACGAGGGGAGACAGGAGTGAGGACCTCCATCCCCAGAACATGCTTTGTACCCCATTGATTGATAACTTTAATTCTTCCTTCTTTGCATCCAATTGCAAGACCCCCTGAGTGACCTGATGCATCGATGGCAGAAAAAACCCAGCCCGGAACCAGTGTCTTAAGCATAGCCTCCACCTCAGCTCCCTTCCCTAGAGTTTCTTGAAGAAAAACAATGTCTACTTTTGAGTTTTGAATCCAGTCTCTCAATGCCAATTTTTTAGGTTTATTGGCTAACCCTCTGCAGTTCCATGATGACAAGATCATTTGATAATCTGATCTGGAGTTTGCATCGCTCTAAGAACCCCGGGAATTGATTGTTGTTTTCCATCGGCCACGTCCAATTTTGCTTTCAATTTTGCCTTTGATATGTACGACTTCCTACCTCTCTTGTTCTTTATAAAACTACAGCAAGGAGATTGCCCTAACCCCCCAGCAGCATTAGACCGAACATATTTTCCCCCCATTGATCTAAGGTTGTAAGGGCATTGCTTATGTGAAGGAGGGGAGACCAGAGGGGGCCATTTCTCTTCACTATTCAAATCTAGGGATGGCAATGTATCCGAAGTATTTTGATAGTCAAATAGAGTTTCCACACTGATATATTGATCCGAAGAATGATGGGGAAGAACAGAAGGGGATACATGCACAGAATTAAAAACAGGCTTAGGATTTTGTAGGGGGAGAGAAGGAGATACTGAGCGCACAGCCTTTTCTTGGTCACTGGTGGATTGAGGATTTTCCACTACATCCTTGGCATTCACCTCCAAAGGGTCCGAGCTCAGTGGTACATTTTCCCGGAGCTGCCCATTGAACTGTGCCTCTTCCACTGCTGGCTCCTTCACACATTTCTCAGTCTCTATGTCTTCCGCTGACCGGCTCGCATTTCCAGCTTTTTCCTGGCGATGGGGGATCCGATTGATGTAAGAGTCTCTGGATATAGGTTTCCTGCAAAAGCGATTCCTTCGACTGAACAGAGGGCATTCCTTAGCAAGGTGCCCATACTCGTGGCAGATATGACACCGGAATGGCAGGTGTTCATAGTCAAGGAGCTGCTCAAAAAGATACTCTTTATACTCTAAATTGATCTTTTGAGGGAGGCCACCACTAGGATTGAGTCTCACCAGGATATGTGCCATTACCCGGTTCTTCGTTTTCAAGAAGGATTTTTCGGCCTCCATGAATGTGCCCAGTCTGTTACCAATTGCTTTAAACACCGATTCGGTCCATAAAAAAGATGGAAGGCCCGGGGCTCTCACCCATACAGGAAACTCGTCTGTTCTTTCCTTCATAGCATCGAAGAGGGGATTCCAGTGTTTTAACAGGACCGGGATACTCCCAATGCTCCAGTTACACTCCAAAACCCATGCTGCATCTCTTTTTTCTTCGAAACGAAGAGTAAACCAGCCTTTTGCCAGAACTTGGGTTTCAAATCGAAGAGGGCTTTCTGAAACAAAAACTTGATCGCCCCAAGCTTGTATAAATGTAGACGAGAACTTTTTTCTTCTGACCCTTCCAACAAGAGTGTTTTCCGCTACATCCAATGCTTCTTCAATGGAGATATCCATACCTAATACTAAATTCCCTACCAACTCCTGTGAACCAATCTGTCCTTTGTATTTTTGTTTCCCACCTTTTCTCTTTGTGTCTTCAGTCGGATCTCTGTTTTCTCTAGCTTCGCCCTTCCATACTTGATCTTCTTGGACTGGATCCGATTGTGAAACTACCTCCGCCCGAGGCTGAACAGGGGTTGAAGAATTATCAGTTGGATCCCCATTGTGCAAAAGAACTTGAGCCTGATCATTATATCCCCTCGTATCTCCGGTGGGAACGCCCAATTTTTCCACAACTTCATTGCTGAGTTTTGGAAAAGAGTCGTCCTTCAACAGCAGGGATCTAGAAGATTGAGAAACCCCGCCAGGAACCCTTCCAGATCCAGGATCCACGTATTTTCCCGACAAACCTGTGCCCACAGACCCCTTTAGAGGAAGAAGCCGGGCCGATTTAAGCTTGTCCTTATAGGCATAATGAAGACCTCCTAATGACGGTCCTTCCTCCTCAGCTTCCCTATTATCTGCCAGGTTGCATGAGTCCTGGAGGCGAGGTTTGATATTCCCCCTGACTAAGCTGCCTCCTTGGACTAAAGGAGAAGGATTTGTCTCCTGTGAAAACCCAGGCTTTTTTGAGAGCTTATAGGCCCCAAAGAAAAGCTCAATATTTTTTTCTGTGGGTTCCTTACCCCACATGGATAGTATATCCTCCAACTCCGGGTCCAAGTCCATCGACTCGCTTGTATTGACCATAGTTAAATGAAAGGTTTGCAGTAAACTAATAGGCTTTGTGTGACTTCTTCACATAAAAGATCTGGCACCGCCTGCCACTTCCTGCTGCCAGCCAGAAAAAAAATCACCACGCCTGCACCTGTATAATTAACAGGATCCGCCTGCAGCTCGTAGCCAGTGCATTGATCCACCTACAAACCTAATCTCCAACCCCTGATCGAAACCATCTCGCCTCCATCGTTCAAAAATTTTTTTCCTGCTCCGCGCTGTTTTTTTTAAGAAATTGTTAGTGTTATGTGTAAATGTTAAGCTATTAACAATCTTCCATGAAGGAAAAGTTTCCAAATATTTTCAAATGAATTAATGTAAAATGGATGAAAATCTTTCAAATGAAACGGAAAATTATTAATTAAATTGGATTGCTGGTAGATTTCTAAAAATACGTTTTCTTGTTGATATTGTCTTTGAGAAGATAGAAGCTTTTGATAAAACATTAGCATTGATTGAAATTGAAATTGAAATTGAAATAGCTTTTGATACTCTTGATTACAATATAAAATTTCAATTTTCCAACAGGGCAATGCATCAATTGAATGTTTGATAGTAAAGTGTTCAATATGCCAGCGTAATGTATCAAAAATCTATAAAATAAAATTTGAAAATAAATCTGATTCTATACAAAATAAGTGAGGAAACAAAAATAAAATGAAATCACTATTCGTACAACTAATGTTACAGCACAATTGGGATTGTTTTGAAATAATTTCTCTTTCACAAGGATTGGCCAAAATTATGGAAATTGAGTAATTTTGAATTCCAACTTGTGAATTAGAAGGGGAATGATGATTATGAACATGAATGAAGGCTTGATCATTGCAAATTTCAGATTCCAGATCATTCTTTTGTGTGCTCATGTTCTTTTGAAGAAGATTGCTTTGCTGCTCTGATTTCGACATTTGTTCATCATGGAAAGATTCAGAAATTTGTACAGTTGTTTGCATTTTATTATTTACTTTGACTGTTATTTGCATTTTTTGATTTCCAATCTGATTTTTTGAATTTAGTGCAGAGAAACTTTCAGATTCCAATGCAGGTCTTTCTCCAAAATTGCTGTTGTTGTCTTCTTGCATTTGATTAGAAATATTTTCCAAGCTTTGTGAAACCTCTTCATCACAATTTATTTCCACATCCGAATTGGATTTCTCATTTATATTAGAAGGGGATAGAACAAAGCTTGAACTAATTTCATATGGATTGGGAATAGGGGGAATAGAATAATTATGTTCAAACCAACCTAGTGATTTTTCTTTCATAGGTTCATCTTTGATATTAAATTTTAAACAATTCAAATGAAATCGAAAATTAAAATCTCTAACAGACTCATTTTCATTTCGTAGATATTCAATTTCATCACATACCTGATCATAATCATAGCGGTCAAATTTAGAAATGAAAATTGTAACAAACTGATCCCAGCTGTGAATTGAGGCAACCGAAAGAGTTCTACACCAGTTTCTAGCTTCTGCCGCAAATGTGAGAGTAAAAATTCTGCATAAGATGCCTTCATCAATTCCTTGAAAATCATAATTTGAAACATTCTAAATAAATTGAAGGACATGATTAAAAGCAGAAGAATTTCTCTTACCGTTGAACTTCACCTGAGACAAGAGTCTTACCACTTCGGGTGGAGTATTGGAAGATGCACGTCCATGGATGCAACTCCAAATTGGAATTTTAAGAGGAGCCATCATGATTAAATAGAATGTTAAAATTGAAAAGACTCCAACAGACAACAAGTTTCAGCCCTCCTTCTAGCGCCATTATGTTGAAGCCTCGAAAATCGTTGCAACAACATGGGGGAGACCACCCGGTCCGGACCTTGGTTAGCAACTCCTTTTTCATTTGGAATGGTGGTTCCAACTGGTTCAACTAGGTCCAGATACCTTCTCTCAATCTCCAATGGCTTCAAAATATGACTTTCATTCACCAATGGAAAAGAGACATCAGATCGTCCTTCTAACTGATCAGGCAAGAAAGTAATCCTTAAGCTGATTTAGGGCTTAGCCAATCCACTACTAAAGTTTGCCTCTTTGGAAAGAGGACTTGAAAGAATGCAGGAATTAATCTAAATGCAAACTTATGCTAATATGCAAGCAAAAGAAACTATCATAATCCTATCTCAATTAGGCAGATATAGATCTAACCTAACTAACAACAGGTATTTAAAATACTGAGATTTAAATGCCTCATTTATAATGAATATCAAATTAATGAAATAGTTCAATTAACTGACATTATGGATACCAAACACATCCTATTGAGATCCTTTAACTGAAATAATTAATCAACAACACTCAGGAAGTAGTTCACAAAATGGTATTGATCATTTAATCAGTAACTTGAATAATTAAACAATAATATGCGGAAGAAGTTCACAACATATCACTATCTATTCATCCAATATTAAAAGACAAATTTATGAGTAAATAGTTACTCAGAAATCAGAATTCGGCTCATAAGAGCAGAGATAAATAACAACATAAAATAGAAGCAAATTACCCATACCGACAAAAGTGCACAAATATGTAAGCAAATTGACACCATTATATTATCATAAAAATGAAACCAGCATTTAAAACAGTAGTATTCGAAATACTAGTTTATTAAATCCATTTCTCCAGCTCCGGCCTCTAATAGTCCTTTACAATGCCTGAGCTTCTGCTTTCAAAAGCAAAGCTACAATAGTGCAAACTCTGTTCATTATACATAACTCAGGATGTAAAAGAAAAACCTCAATAATCTCCAGATCTAAGACTCCACTCCTCCGACCTACAACTCTAAATCCCTATTACAAAAGTGCTTTTAGAATTCAAGAATTGCAGAGGAGAGCAACCCCTAATTACATTCTACAATCTACTATTTATAATATTTACAAAGGAATTCTTGAAATGAAAGTTTGTTGAAGGAAATCTGCCCAATCACTTTTATTTGCTCAAAATTCCAATATTTTAATCGCTGGAGCATTCTCATTAATTGAGATCTTTTTCTCCAAATCTTTTCTACTGTTTTCCTGCAAGAAGAAATCAAAATAAATTAAAATGCAATCAATAAAACAAAATATCATTTCTGGCATTTAAGAAAAATCTAATCAAATTCTATTTAAATATATCATTGAAAATAAAATATAAACTATTTATTGATGCCTGAGATGGTTTAATTGGCCAAGGATTTTATTGATGAGCGAATCAGCAATTAGAAAAGGCTTGGACAAATGAAAATGTAGAAAATAACTCAAAAAATTGGTTTTATTTTTAGAAATTCGGAGCTTGATATTTTGCATGATTTTTGATTCAATTAATGACCAAATCTATTAGTGAAACCTCCTCATAAATATTCTCCTTGATTTTATCTTTCCAATGAGCTGTCCTGGGCCTCATTTGGTCAAGTAAAACTCACTCTATGGACCTCCAAAGTCGATGAGTCAAATCTGGCATAAATCCAGACATTCTGTTGCTGGGCTAAAAATGAGAATTTCAATTAAAAATCTAATCCTAAATTAAAAGTCTAATTATTTAATAATTAATTCTAATACATACAATTAATTCTAATTAATTATCATCTAATTAATTAAGTATTAAGTTACAAAATTAAATTAATATACAAATGATTTTAAAAAGTTAATTTAAATATAATTAATATTATAATTCAAATTATATTAAAATTATAATAAATATTATAATTATAATATAATTATTATAATATAGAAAATATAAAAATTAATTAACAAACCATTGAAATCAATCCAAAACAAAATCCATAAAACAAACCATTAGAATCAATCCAACCTCATTAATTCATTCACATGAGTTTATGGAGGGGTATGGTGAGTGGAGTGTGAGGTGAGTGTGACGTGAGGGTGAGTGAGGTGGAGGTACGGGAGGCATAAGGGGTGAAGAACTTTAATACACCGCATTTTCCAATCGCAGACCCTTTAATGTTTAAGTTGAGGAGCTTGTTAAAATTGTGATACGCGATATGCAATGCCGCAATATTGCATCGCATGAAAACATGACATGGCATATTCTTTTAAAAGGTTCATTGTAATTTTGCGATATCGGTGGACTCGATAAATTAATAAGATAAGGATAATACTCATATCAGATCTGGAATAAATGCGAGAATGACTTTAAAATGAAATTCATGGTTTAACTTTGATCGCATCGCATGAAGGGATTCTATTGAGGTTCTGAAAACTTGATTCGTTGTGAATTTTGCCAAGTGTAATTTGCATCTAAATTAGAATTCTAATTATCTAATAATTATTTCTAATTTAATTATTAATTATGAACTAAACTAATTAATTAATAAATATTTATTAATTAATGTTAACCTAACTAATTAACATAATTAACTTTTTACAAACTATTTAATATTAATCTAAATAATATTTAAGTTTTAATTTAATTTAATTAATTGAAATTTTATATGTAAATAATTAATAATAAAACTAATAAAAAAATATCCTACCTATACCACTTTCAGTCCATACATATGAGTGGGCTCTTTGAAATCAAACAAAATTTTTTTATAAAAAATCCCTTCATTCATGTTTTCAGCTTTATTCACTATCGATTCGCTGGACTTGGATCGGGTTTTTCAAATGCTGTATGTATTAAACATTGCGCACTGGAACTCATATTGCGATATCGGTTGTGAAATTGTTATTTATTGATTAATTTATATTATATAATTATATATATATATATATTTTATTAGTTTTAATTTTAATAAAATAATATTTTATTATATAATTAATTTAATTAATGTTAAAATTTAATGTTAAGTATTAGTTTTTTTTTGGTTTTATTCAAATGATGTTTAGTTTAGCTATGAAATTTTGTAAAGCCTAATTCACCTATCTAAACTACAGCTATTCTGAAAAAAAATAAAAAAAATAGAAATAGCATTTTTAACTCAGATTAGATAAATGGTAGGACTTCAAAAGAGTATCATTTTTAAACCAGTTGACCAAATGAGGCGAAAAAAACATCAATGAGAAGCTTATAAAAAATTGATTCTAACAAAACAATCAAAACAAGAATCCAAAGAAAATGAAAAATTAACAATCGCGTAGGATAATCAAATAAAATAAAAATCTTAAAAGGTGCTTAGCCAAAAGTTTTTGTAGAAAGGGTCCCCATTATATTGAAGTGAAGACATCAATAATGGGGGGTTGTGTTTTTACCACAACATAGTGATATCCTTACCAGTGCACCAATTAATCAATTCTTGCAGGCCCTTCATAGCCTTACTATCATGGAGCTACTTCATGCAGGTCTCTAAGAGCGTGGTAAGCATGGACGGGTCCATTTCTTCAACTGGTTTCTCCTGGCTTCCTCAAAGGCCTCAATGAATCTTTTCTTTGCTTTCATAAATGTGTCTTTTGCATGCTCCAAATCAAACCCAGTCTCCTTTTTTGGTGCTTTACGGACCCATGCACCTTCTGTAGGTTGCCTCCCTTTATCCTCCCTAGTCGTGGTTTTAATCCATAGCATAATGTTTACCATAGGGTCTTCCTCATGAGGCTCAGCTCTCACCATCTGGAGGTTCTATGTTGGCCACATCCCTTATATTCACCTTGCGTTCCCCCAACGCCTTGGTCAAGAGGCCACGTTTTTGTCTACATTCTCTATGCGGGTGTCCTATCCATCATCAGTTCGTAACTTCGACAATTGCCATCATCATGGCCTATGGATTGACAGAAATTGCAGAACATTTGTTGTGGATTTTGTACAAATTTCTGTAGCAAATGGAAATTATCAGTCATGTGTTTCCCTACTTCCTGAGATATAACACACCATAGTGCAGGCCTTGCACTTGTCCCTACTGCGACCTCCAATCATAAAGGCATTGGTCCTCCTATTACAAAATAGTTTGCAAACACTAGGTAGTGATCCTTGTCATACCCCTAACCTTTGCATTTTATGCACCAAACCTCTTTGTGCGCCTTTGGCTGAGCAGTTATATCCTGCTTCAAACTTTGCATTTTGAGATAGAGGTTTTGCAACTATGCATGAATTTGCTGAACCCCCAGATTCGGATCTTGCATCGACGTTTCGTGCACTCTCATTACAATATCCAAGGCTTCTTCTTGAGTAATAATCTTCTTTTGTGACAGTGCAACCCTTAGGTGAGGTAGGAGCGAAGCCACGAACCACTTGCAGTGTTCCCTGTCTGTTAAATTCATA
>APFE030620794.1:21909-33962 GCA_000404065.3 Pinus taeda | reverse complement strand
GGTTCAACTAGGTCCAGATACCTTCTCTCAATCTCCAATGGCTTCAAAATATGACTTTCATTCACCAATGGAAAAGAGACATCAGATCGTCCTTCTAACTGATCAGGCAAGAAAGTAATCCTTAAGCTGATTTAGGGCTTAGCCAATCCACTACTAAAGTTTGCCTCTTTGGAAAGAGGACTTGAAAGAATGCAGGAATTAATCTAAATGCAAACTTATGCTAATATGCAAGCAAAAGAAACTATCATAATCCTATCTCAATTAGGCAGATATAGATCTAACCTAACTAACAACAGGTATTTAAAATACTGAGATTTAAATGCCTCATTTATAATGAATATCAAATTAATGAAATAGTTCAATTAACTGACATTATGGATACCAAACACATCCTATTGAGATCCTTTAACTGAAATAATTAATCAACAACACTCAGGAAGTAGTTCACAAAATGGTATTGATCATTTAATCAGTAACTTGAATAATTAAACAATAAAGACGGAAAAAGAAGTTACAACATATCACTATCTATTCATCCAATATTAAAAGACAAATTTATGAGTAAATAGTTACTCAGAAATCAGAATTCGGCTCATAAGAGCAGAGATAAATAACAACATAAAATAGAAGCAAATTACCCATACCGACAAAAGTGCACAAATATGTAAGCAAATTGACACCATTATATTATCATAAAAATGAAACCAGCATTTAAAACAGTAGTATTCGAAATACTAGTTTATTAAATCCATTTCTCCAGCTCCGGCCTCTAATAGTCCTTTACAATGCCTGAGCTTCTGCTTTCAAAAGCAAAGCTACAATAGTGCAAACTCTGTTCATTATACATAACTCAGGATGTAAAAGAAAAACCTCAATAATCTCCAGATCTAAGACTCCACTCCTCCGACCTACAACTCTAAATCCCTATTACAAAAGTGCTTTTAGAATTCAAGAATTGCAGAGGAGAGCAACCCCTAATTACATTCTACAATCTACTATTTATAATATTTACAAAGGAATTCTTGAAATGAAAGTTTGTTGAAGGAAATCTGCCCAATCACTTTTATTTGCTCAAAATTCCAATATTTTAATCGCTGGAGCATTCTCATTAATTGAGATCTTTTTCTCCAAATCTTTTCTACTGTTTTCCTGCAAGAAGAAATCAAAATAAATTAAAATGCAATCAATAAAACAAAATATCATTTCTGGCATTTAAGAAAAATCTAATCAAATTCTATTTAAATATATCATTGAAAATAAAATATAAACTATTTATTGATGCCTGAGATGGTTTAATTGGCCAAGGATTTTATTGATGAGCGAATCAGCAATTAGAAAAGGCTTGGACAAATGAAAATGTAGAAAATAACTCAAAAAATTGGTTTTATTTTTAGAAATTCGGAGCTTGATATTTTGCATGATTTTTGATTCAATTAATGACCAAATCTATTAGTGAAACCTCCTCATAAATATTCTCCTTGATTTTATCTTTCCAATGAGCTGTCCTGGGCCTCATTTGGTCAAGTAAAACTCACTCTATGGACCTCCAAAGTCGATGAGTCAAATCTGGCATAAATCCAGACATTCTGTTGCTGGGCTAAAAATGAGAATTTCAATTAAAAATCTAATCCTAAATTAAAAGTCTAATTATTTAATAATTAATTCTAATACATACAATTAATTCTAATTAATTATCATCTAATTAATTAAGTTACAAAATTCAGTTAATGTACAATATTGAAAAAGTTAAATTAAATAATATAATATTAAATTCAATTATATTAAAAGTATAATAAAAATTATAATTATATATAATTATAATAATATTAAAATATAATTAATTAACAAACCATTGAAATGAATCCAACCTCATTAATTCATTCACGTGAGTTTATGGAGGGGTATGGTGAGTGGAGTGTGAGGTCAGTGTGACGTGAGGGTGAGTGAGGTGGTGTACGGGAGGCATAAGGGGCGAAGAACTTTGTATTAAAATCCTTTAACACATTGCATTTTCCAATCGCAGACCCTTTAATGTTTAAGTTGAGGAGCTTGTTAAAATTGCGATATGCGATATGCGATGTCGCAATATCGCATCGCATGAAAACATTACATCGCATATTCTTTTAAAAGGTTTGTTGTAATTTTGTGATATCGGTGGACCCGATAAATTAATAAGATAAGGATAATACTCATATCAGATCCGGAATAAATGTGAGAATGACTTTTAAAATGATTCATGGTTTAACTTTGATCGCATCGCATGAAGGGATTTCGTCGAGGTTCTAGAATCTTGATTCGTTGTGAATTTTGCCAAGTATAATTTGCGTATAAATTAGAATTCTAATTATCTAATAATTATTTCTAATTTAATTATTAGTTATGAACTAAACTAATTAATTAATAAATATTTATTAATTAATGTTAACCTAACTAATTAACATAATTAACTTTTTACAAACTATTTAATATTAATCTAAATAATATTTAAGTTTTAATTTAATTTAATTAATTGAATTTTATATTTAAATTAATTAATAATAAAACTAATAAAAAAAATAAACTATCCTACTTACACTATCCTATCTCTTTATTCATTTCTATTTCACTCACGTATGTTTTGAGTTTTGAAACTTGAAACATAAATCAAAGCTTATAAAAACCATGCCTTAAGCTTTTCAGCCATCGCATATCACAAGAATGTTGGGTAGGGTTTTTTTAGATACGCATGTTATAAAACTTGCGATGTATTTGATATTGCGATTATGCGATGTGAATTTTATTTTATTTTTGTTTAATATAGTATATTGTTTATATAGTTTTAATCTAATTAAATTTTAATTATATTTTTATTATAATAACAATTTAATTATCTTAAAAATTAATGTTAAATATTAGTTTTTTATTTTGGTTTTATTTAAATGATGTTCGGTTTAGCTATGAAATTTTCTAAACTACAGCCACTCCAAAAACAAAAAGAATAAAAATAACATTTTTAACCCAGATTAGATAAGTGATGGTACTTCAAAGGAGTACCATTTTCAAACCAGTTGACCAAATGAGGCGAAACAAGCGTCAATGAGAAGCTTATAAAAAATTGATTTTAACAAAGCAATCAAAATAAGAATCCAAAGAAAATGAAAAATTAATAAAAGGGTAGGATAATCAGCTAAATAAAATCCTAAAAGGTGCTTAGCCGAAATTTTTATAGAAGGGGTCCCCATTATTTGAAGTGAACAAGTGAAAAATGGGGGGGTTGTGTTTTACCACAACAAGCTCTTGCAGGAAGAGTAGAATGAGGAAGGGGATATGGCAAAAAGGATCACTGATTCAGTAGAAGTACGCCAAATCAGAGAATAGCTGGTTGAAAAGTCTGCAACACATCAGAAGAAGATCAAAGAATCTTTTGACAGAAGGACAAAGATTGATAATTTTTAGATAGGAGACTTGGTTCTTAAGTGGGATGCACTGAAAGAGAAGAAAGGAAACCATGGGAAGTTTGATGCTTTGTGGATAGGGCCTTTCATCATTTCTTAGATCCAAGGGAACAATACTTTCATACTACAAAGCGTGGAAGGGGAGACAATTTTTGATGACCCAGTTAATGGGCAGTTTTTGAAAATTTATGTTGTTCAAGGTCTACTGGCCTTAAGATTGTAAATATGTTATTTTATTAGTTTTTAGTATAGGCTCAATTAAACTCCATGCCTAATGGGACATTAGGAAATTTGGCTAATTTGGTCTTCACAAGAAAAATGATCTATAGTTCTTGAGACCTCACAGGGAGGATCTCATCCCCAGAAGGAGTCAGTGTTAACTCTGCTATATTCTCTAAAGTTAGAGGCCAACTTGGCCCTTGGTCGTGCTCAAAGAAAGGCCTATAGTGGTTGCCCTCCCCTTCTCCTCCACCCCTATTACCCTCCTTTTGTCTCTATTTCCTGTGCTTTTTTCTTGAAAATCATAGTTAAGCCCTTTTCAAGCCTAGGGTGTTAACACACAAACCCCTATAAAACTTGTGCCCATATGACCACGCACCTCCACAAAATATTCACCGTAACCCTAGCCATTGATCTCTGCCACCTCAATCTAACGGATCCCATCGCAGAAACTTACAAAATTGTTTCCTCACCATCCGATCATCTCCACCGTGATTGAACGACAGTCACTCTCCCCACACCATCAAACCGCTAGGACGATAACCCACGATGAAAAGTGGTTTCATCCTTTCCCCACCACCACGTGTCACACCCCGAGTGGTATCGCATGCCATTGTACTTTTACCACCTAGTGATAAACAGTGGTGTGGGAAATACACTTACCACCTGGACCTCCATTCCCACCCGTTAAGCGCCACTTATCTTCGACGCCCGATGACCGTTGGATCTATCCACCCAAAATCCAATGGCCCACACTCACTTCGTCTCCATATCTCCCGATACCCTTCGCTGAGAAATTCTCGCCGTCTATCTGCTTGATTCGAAGATTGATTTTCCTCCTCTGTGCTACTCTTACATTCGCCGTGTAGTCTACTTTCCCTGACCATTCCGTGCACCCAAAGGATGAAGACAACTTCTTACCAGTACTCAGTGCATTTGCTCCTCAACAACCACATTCAACATGTAGGATGACCAAGAAGGAAAAGGACGGACCTCGAGCAGATAAATGCATTTAACAGTTATGGAATTTCATCCCATATGACACTCCACCCACCTGAGAGTACAACAGAGCACCCGAGGAGATAAAATTCATCCACTATAGTAGGCAATCCCACTCAGAAGTTCCACTAGGCAGTTAAAGCAGTTGGTAGTCAATTACGACCCCTCCATACCTAGAATGGTCGAGTTCCTTTCTAATGAAACTCTATATATACCCAGAAACAAGATGTAATCAGGGTTTATGGTTGATGTTTTGATGTAAGGTTCAACTTCTAGAGACTGTAACTATTTTGATACTTGCAGCCTCTCGACTTTATTTTCAGCTAATACAAGCTTCTTTTGTTGTTAATTTCTCACTTTCCATGCTTCTTTTCCAAGCTGTGCTTGATATGCTTTATCACTGAACTGTTGTTTTTTAGCATTAGAGAAGTTGTCAACCTATCGCTATGTTAAAATCTTGTAGGTATCAGTGAATAAGCTATTGAGGTTTCTGTTCACCTAGTGCCAGAGAGCTGTCATCTTGTCTGGGCATTAGGGAATTAGATTTGCAAACTTCTTTATTGGTTGCAGCCGGCCATCACAAGGTCTTGTGCATCTGCTGGTGTGGTCAGTATTCTCCATGTTCACCCAATCCTTAAACTGTGAGTAATTGGTGGTCTAAAGCCTTATAGTCTGGGGGTGTTCACGCATGTCTGGAGTCAAGCAAAGTAGAAGTGGTTGTCTGGCTTGAACAAGCATCATTCCTTCCATTCATCCATTTGCAACAATAAGTTGAATTTGTAATGTTACCGAGCATCTTCGAGCTACAACCTAAGAGAGTTTCTTGGGGTGATAACAGGGTCTATCAAACCTTGTTGCCAAATATGGATTAGAGGAGGATGACCCATCTATGGTTGTGATATAAGACACCATGACTGAGAAACATGCTACACAAAAGCAATAGTCTAGTAAGAATTATAACTTTGACACTTGTCCTGACTCATACCTTGGGGTTTATGTTATAATGAAATTTTCCACAAAATATAGCTATTCTGATTCTTATCCTTCCTAATAAACATACTTTAAAATAGGTAGAGATGAAATACTATTTTTGGCATGTTCTTTTCTACATATGGCATAGACCTCAATCGATTCCAAGTGACATTCCTTCAGTGGGTTTTTTGATCTGCATTTTTGGAAGAATATGGTTAGTCCTAACTGTGGTTCTTCCCTCATCTTCTTCATCTACAAAGTATATAGTTGGGAGCTCAAGGAGGTAGGTATGGTGGTCTTGAAGTCTTTGAGCATGTTATTGATCTTTGCTCCTATCACCCCATTGCTATTAGCTTTTCGAATCTTTGTTAGTATGTATCTAACTTGTTTATTGACCTTTTAAGAACATCTAAACTATTTTTGACATAATTCTATAATTAAGTTGTAAGGTATATTGAGATACACATTTGTCTCCCCTTAGATTGAGTAGCTCGACATAATCATCCTGAAATCCTCTTAGAAATAGGACATGTAGTGTCTCAGGAGCCAAATTTTATTGTCTTGATATGTGTAAATTATAGGTGAACCTCTCGACATAGTCTTCAAGGATCCCTTCCTCATTTTGGGTCATTCAGAAGAGATCTTCTCTTATTTCCTTGTCCTTACAGTAGTCTTGGTACTTTTTGAGGATTTTTTTCTTCATTTATTCCCATGTGTGAATGCTTCCATTAATGGGGCTCATGAACTAACATATCACCGCATTCTTAATGGTGGAAGGGAATAAATTTAAATTTTGAGAATCTTAGATAGAATTGTAGCTTTGACAAAGTGCATCGATATAAACAAGAAAGGTATCAAGGTCTTCCTTAAAAGGACCATGGAAGTTGGAAGAAGTTGAATGAGGAATGATTTCCATCTTTGTATCCTCTTCTGATTTGAGAATAGGGAATTCAAAATTGGTCACTTCCTTCTTGAATTTGTGTTCCATCTTTATTTGAGACTTGCTTTCCTTCTTCGAAGATCCCTTAGTGGAGTCTTGAACTCAGTCAACTACTCAGAGTGGATTTGTTCACTAATTAGATTCTAATAAATAAAATTTTATGTTGGTGCAGAGGATGAAGCTAATGTGACCTTAGGCTTATGGTTAGAGATTTTAGAACTATTTTTAAAAAGAGATCTCGTTATGGGATTTCAATAGTTTAGTTTTCTTTTCTCTTTTTTATCTTGAGATTGTCCTACAATGTTAGTTCTATGGGGGTTTTGGGTAAATATACCCCATTGATCTCTAGTTCTAGGCATGAATGATTAAAAATATGTTCTAGCAAGTGCAAGAATTGAGTACAAGCTAACTCAATTAGTTGTATGATAGGTGGTGCCTGAGTCATTACCTCCTTTCTACCACATATTCTCCTTTGTCATTTTCCTATGTGAGGATATTGGTTTCTTTAATTCCTTGCTAGTCTAGAAATGAAAATTGTTTGTTGAATGTTGTGTGTTACAACTGGTATGGAGTTACTATTCTCCTCCTTGGATTTGCTGCAATAGCCTTGAGTGAGTTGTAGGAACAACCATATGGTGTGAGTTGCGGAAATGGTGAGATTTACAAAAAGTGATATTTGTAGCATCAAATAGGTGAGAGTTGCAAAAATAGTGAGATAATATTTGTAACAACATGAATTTAAGGGTCACAATAACAAGGACTTGCAACAATGGCGATAACAACCTAGAGTTGCAACACAAGAAGCAACAACTTAGAGTTCTAACAACTAAAATTAAGCAAAGAGTTGTAGTATCTCCTACTCCTAAGATGCAAAATCTACATCCCATAGAAAGTTGTAGCAACTATTGGGAGATTTGAAACACCTATGTCCCGTGGAGGTATATGTGCATCTTCATTCTTGTATACTATGTTACTACAAAAAGGCAATAATCTCCTAAAAATGTATAATAACAAGTATTGAAAATGAATATTTAATGGATAATTATATATTAACTAAAAAAAGTACCATTATGGATGAAGGGGTATCAAAATAAGATAAAAATGGGAAAAATGTATGCGAAGGTATGAGATGGGTGTTGAAAACATGCCAGTCTTAACACCCACTAGAATCTTTATTCCAAAAGCTCCCATTAGTGTCTATTGAAGAGATTTTATCTCATTTACATCAAATAAAGAGATTATTGTTTCACAAGTTCTCGTTTTTGCATTGTAGTGTTAATATATGATGTTATATTTAATTACATTGCTTGGTATTTATTTTCTTGTGTTATAACCAACCCTCTCAGACTCTATCTAGGGAACAAGAACTTGCATAGAAAGTGATTTTGGGAGACAATTGCTAAAAACACACATACAGATGGAATCATATTATTTCATTTATTTCATCTTTCTTCACATGTACCTAGTGATACATTATGTTATTATTTAGTGTACAATTTAGATATTTACATAATTATTCAATCCTTATATTTTCATCATATAAACATTTATACATTTCTAATTGTGGGAACCAAACTGAGATGTTACATGGGATCTATTCCATTACCTATATTCAGAATTGTTTTCCCATATCACTATCCCACTTAATAGAGTCACAAATCTCATTATTTTAATTGTAATAATTTCTAATTACCATAATTTATAGTATTTCCAAGAGAAATTCCAAAATGGTGAATCCAACCCAAGGTCTGTTGGGATAATTTTGTTCCAACTAGAGGTACTCTTCTACATTTCAACAAGATCTTTTATCCAAGGCCAATTATATGCAATAATTTAAAATTAACAAGGAAAATCAATTCACATATCAATATCTTATCTCAAGTGGGGAAATCAATCAATATTTTCACCTTGAATTAATATTTCACATTTAGTAATTTTAATAACTTGTGTGCACTATCCCTTCTATGATTAATCAATAACTGAGACAAACTCAACTCAAACTTAAGTTCAATCTATTATATGAAATTTCACAATCATTCATTCAAATTAAGGAATAATTAAATTACATTTCTCTATTTCAAAAGGCATCTCATAATAGGAGAAAATATTTCTTATATCATGCCATACATAACATTTTTGCACACTTGAACTCCAAGAATTCAATACTATCTCATTTTCAAGAGTGGAATACAGTCTAGTTAAAATTAGCATCCAAAATACAATGCAACATAAACTTCAAGATGGAGACAACTAGGTAATCATGACATTACCATAACCAACCTCCTCCCACATTTACCCAAGCTAACCATTCCACTGGGTTAAATATGTCATGAAGAGTTACTATGATATGGTTAAAATCCCGAAGTATAGTTAAGGAAGTGGAATCGACAAACCAAAACCAAATTGATGTACCTTGGGAGCTATAGGAACCCCAAAGGATAACCAACCACTCTATGTGTCCAATTCTTGAGTTAAATTTCCTTTTGATTAAACTAGACCCCCATTGAATCCCATGAAAGGCCCTCCATGATACTAAAACACTCTAGTCACTCCCACAGTAAGGAATCCATGTGACTACAACCTTTTTCAAGCATTTATGTGCTAGTGACCCCAAATTATGAGCCACTATTTCAAGGATAGGACTCAGGCCTTTGCATAGAACTTGATGAAATTCTTAGAAATGATAAATAAAAATAAGGCAATGTCTCTAATGTAAAACTTGAACAACAACTTGAGCTGACTCATCTTAACCATGACAAGAATTTTTTTAAAAAATCATGAACATGTAACGTATAGGTCGTAAAAGTGTTGTGTGTGGAGGATGATTGTTCAAAGGTCTTTTCTTCAGCCAGACGTATACCCCATGAAGTTTGTACACTGCTCCATGCGCGGGGGACTTGTCCCCCCCGCGGGGGTCCGGGGGGGCCGATCCCCCCCAGCTTGGGGGTCCGGGGGCCCGGGGGCTATACATACCATTAGGTGGAAAAGCAAAGATGCCAATGGATATGACAGATGAAGAATGGAACCTTCTCGATAGAAAGGCACTTGGAATAATACGGTTGTGCCTCATAGCATCGGTCGCCTTCAACATTTCGAAGGAAACAATGACAGAGGGTTTGATTAAGGCATTGGAGAAACTATATGAAAAACCCTCGTCCTCAAACAAGGTATTTCTTATGAAACAATTATTTAATATGAAGATGTCAGAAGGTAGATCTGTTGCAGACCATTTAAATGATTTTAATATTGTTACAAGTCAATTATGTTCTGTAGGGGTAAACTTTGATGATGAAGTTAAAGCTCTGTTATTCTTGTGCTCATTACCAAAAAGTTGGAATGGTTTAGTAATGGCCATTAGTAACTCTATTTCTGGATCTAGTACTTTAAAGTTTGATGATGTTGTCGGTGCTATCCTTAGCGAGGAAATGTGACGAAAAAGCTCTGGTAAGACATCAGGTAATGCTTTGAGTGCAGAGTCCAGGGGAAGAGAAATGGAAAGAGGAAGGAGCTCAGGATGTCACAGTAAATCAAGGAAAGGCAGATCCAACTCCAGATTGGGGATAGTGTGCTAGAAATGCAGAAAGAATGGACACCTAAAGAAAGACTGTAGATCTCGGAAGGGAAAAGAAGGAGATGAATAGCAAGAAAACAATCATGAAGAAAATGTGATAGGTGAGGTGTTACAAGATGCTTTGATTCTTTCTTTCGAAAACATTATTGATTTCTAGGTGGTAGATTCAGGGTCCTCATTCAATGCCACATCTGATAAGAAATACTTTCATGACTATGTTCAAGGAGATTTTGGACAAGTTCATTTGGGTGATGATAAACCCTATAAAATTGTTGGAATGGGTAAGGTTCTTGTAAAACAACAGAATGGAAATTGATGGCTACTAAAGGAGGTAAGGCATGTTCCAGATCTAAAGAAAAATCTGATTTCAACAAGGCAGTTAGGCAATGAAGGTTGTGTGACAACTTTCACATATAAAGCTTGGAAGGTCACCAAAGGAGCTCTAGTAATAGAAAAAGGTGAAAAGGTTGGTACATTGCATTTATGCAATGGTATTTCTAACTCTATTAATGCTTTACCTTCCAAAGGAGCAGATGCAACATTATGGCATCATAGGCTTGGACACATGAGTGAAAAGGCGATGAAGATTCTTCACTCAACAAATTTGTTGCTGGGTTTGAAGAATGTTGATTTGGAATTCTTTGAGAATTGCATTTATGGAAAACAGAAGAGAGTCATATTTCTTAGAGTTGGGAAAGAAAGGAAGAGCGAAAAATTAGAGCTTGTGCATACAGATGTATGGGGACCTGCTTTGGTGTCATCTCTTAGTGGCTCTCATTATTATGTTACTTTTATTGATGATGCAACTAGAAAAGCTTGGATTTATTATATTAAGAATAAATCTAATGTATTTGATACTTTCAAGAAATGGAAAGCTTTGGTTGAGATTGAGACAGGAAAGAAATTGAAGTGTCTTAGATCAGACAATGGAGGTGAATATTGCAGCAGAGAGTTTGATAGGTACTGTTCAGAGCATGGAATTCACAGAGAGAAGACAGTTCCAAGAACACCACAAGAAAATGGTGTGTCAGAAAGGATGAAAAGAACAATCATGGAGCGTGCAAGGTGCATGAAATTGCATGCAGGATTGCCTTTACAGTTTTCAGCAGATGCTGTAAATACTAATGTTTATCTAATAAACAGAGGGCCTTCAAGTTCCTTGGATGGTGGTGTTCCAGAGGAAGCATGGATAGGTAAGAAGGTAAATTACTCTTTTTTAAAGCCTTTTGGTTGTGAGGCCTTTGTCCATATTGATAAAGAAAATAGAACAAATCTTGAGGCAAAGTCAAAGAAATGTACCTTTACTGGATATGGTGTTAATGATTTTTGTCCACTTATGTGATTACAAAAAACACAAAATCATTAGGAGCAGAGATGTAATATTCAATGAAAAGGTCTTGTATAAGAATCAGCCACAGGAAAAGAAACAGGAAAAAGAAAACAAGGAATACGCAATCCTTGATGAAATCACTGAAAATGTAAAGGTGCCTGAAAATAATAATAATCAACAACCACAACAACAACAACCACCACAACAGCAACAGGCACCCCAAACACCTGAAAGTGGTGTTAGAAGATCTACCAGGATAAGTAGACCCCCTAAACGATACTCTCCTTCATTATATTATTTATTGTTGACTCATTCCGGTGAACCCAAATGTTATGAAGAAGCAATGCAGGTTGAAAGCAGGAAGAAGTGGGAGGTAGCCAGAAGAAGAGATGGACCCTTAATGCATAATCAGACTTGGGACTTAGTCAAGTTGCCTGCAGGAAAAACTACATTGAAGAATAAATGGGTTTACAGGCTGAGGAAGAAGATGGAGGAAAACAAAGGTACAAAGCTAGACTTGTGGTGAAGGGGTTTGCACAGAAGAAAGATATTGATTTTGATTAAATATTTTCTCTTGTTGTTAAAATG
>APFE030620794.1:1620-19792 GCA_000404065.3 Pinus taeda | reverse complement strand
TATGTTGATGCAGATATGGCAGGTGATAGAGATAACAGGAGGAGCACTACAGGATATGTATTTATTGTTGGTGGAACAACTGTCAGTTGGGTTTCAAAAATCCAAAGTGTTGTTGCACTTTTAACAATAGAAGGAGAGTATGTTGCTGCTACAGAGGCTAGTAAAGAAACGATTTGGTTACAAAGGTTTATGGGTGAATTGGGTAAGGAGCATGATATGGGCATGTTATACAATGATAGCCAAAGTGCCATTCATCTTGTAAAGAACTTAGCATTTCATTCCAGGACTAAACACATACAGCTCAAGTACCATTTCATACAATCAGTGTTGGAAGATGGAGAGTTGAAGCTGGAAACGATACACACTAGCCAGAATCCTGCAAATATGCTAACAAAAGTTGTAACCAGGGAGAAATTGAGAATATGCTCAGTTTCAATTGGTCTTCAAGGATGACGATGAAGATGAGAAACAACAAGGTCCAAAGAGGAGTCATTGTCCAACAAATGAAGTAGCGGTGGAGTTGCTATAATCATTCTCCAAGTGGGAGATTGTTGTGTGTGGAGCATGATTGTTCAGAGGTCTTTGTTTCAGCCAAATGTATACCACAGAATGTTTGTACACCCCTCCACACGAGGGGGTCCGAGGGCCAGGTGTCCCTCGGAGCTAAAAACAGATGTAAAATTGCCTTGTAAAAGTATAGGAATTTCTAGTCAATCTGGGTTGTTCATTAGGCATATGATCTAATGGTAGAACTTATGTTTAGTTTAGGGTTTCTTTCCCTAGAAGGAAACCCCTATCTTTGTATGAGGGCATTGTATTAAGTCTGTGTAATATATGTGTATTCTCCGAGTGAGAAACAAAGAGGTGAGACTGTGAGAGAAAACATAGGATATTACAATGAATCTGCTGTAGGTTGTGTCTCTTCATTTTGCTAGATAATTGAAAGGAAGGACTAGCTGTTTGGGGTGGAAGTAGCCCAAACTAGGTGAACCATGTATATCTGTCTCTCTCTTATTTTATGCATTTTATGTGTTTATATTTCTACAATATTTTATGTGTTCCATTTCTTCGTAAGATATAATTTTATAACAAAAAGCACATATAAACATAGGGACCTCATACTTATCTAAGAATCATCAAGAAGGTTTGTTGCCCTCTCACATTGGCTGCATTATCATTTATTAGGTCATTCATTCATTAAAATTTCTTCTACCAACCAAAACATGACAAGAGCCATAACTCAATATTGTCATAAACTATAATTATAACGAGCATATAACTAGATAAATGAACAACATATACATCATGATAAAGTAGCAATTGAATCCATATAATAATAGGCACGTTGACACATAGAACATGAGAGGGAAGGAAATATTATTAACATATGAAAATCCAACCAAGTTAGGCACTTCTATGTACCACCTAACCATAGATTGGGTTGAACCAAATCCCTCTTTTAGCCAATAACCCTCGTGCCATATTCTAAGCATGAATGTGGGATTTCATGGAATAACCAATAAAAAGAAAACCTAGGGCTTCCAAAGGCTAAAATAGCTCAAACCTCAACTAGGGATTCCACCTCACAGTTGGACATCACTAATGATCAGCATATTGGTATCTATCCAAGTTGTCAATGGACCCAAAGAATTTGTTCCAACCTGGCTTCCAGGACTAGTAACTCAACCCATAGTCGTCATTGGGCTCTAAATAATTTGTCCAACCAAGGGTTCCAAGAATAGTAACTCAACCCACCAAGGGCTCCAGAGATTTTTTCCAACCAAGGCTTCCAGGACTAGTAACTCAACCAAAGTTCTTATAGGGATTCTAGAGAGTTTGTTCAACCAAGGCTCTAGGAACTAATAACTCAACCCACAACCAAAGTAACATGAAAACCAACTAGGAAACAAAGATAAATCCACAACACCATGTCTATCTAGGACATGGCAAGGCTAGGCAAAACCACTATCAACCTAGGAAATCCTCCATGCCAATGATAGATCATAACCAAGAAACCACATGCATGTTGCATGCATGCCAAAAATAGCAAGGAGATCATACATGCAACCTGATACCTACAAGGAAACCCACTGTAGCTTTTGATCCCACTATCCTCTAAGTGTACAATAGATGAGAGAGAGTGAATATAATGAGAGTGCTAAATATTGAAGTCACTAAAGCTAACACTGATAAAAACTGTGTACTGATCCTAAGAAGTATTTTTATTAACGAGGTATCTATTTTCTTCATTTTCCATTATTTTCATTCAATTTTATCCTCACATGTAACCTGTGACCTTTTTCCTTCCCTTTCTTCTATTTTCCATTATTTTCAGAAATAAAATGCCAATAAATGCCTCTTTCCCTCATGAATCTCCCTCAAGATAATCTTCTTGAGGTCCTACCGTAACTTGTTCCCAAACTCCTTGTACTTATCATCATGTTGTACTAGATCTGTCCCATGTGAACTTATAACTTCTATATGCTTTACCTATACTCTTCTGTTAAAAGCATATGCAACCTTGTTCTCTTTCTCATCGAATGTACTTGATCTCAAAGTCAAACTACCTGATCATGGAACACCATCTAGCTTTCCTAACATTCAAATTCGGTTGGTCAAATATGTGTCTCAATCCATTGTGATCACTCATCAAGATGAACCACTTGCCAAGAAGATAGTGTCTCCACATATTCAAAGCATGGATGACTGTTGCCAACTCAATATCATTTCTAACATAATTCTACTCATGCTCATTCAATTTCCTTGACTCATAACATACCACCCGTCCCTCCTGCATCAAGACTCCACCAAGTCCTCTCTTGTAGGCATCCTTACACATTACAAACTCTTTATCTGGATATGAAATATTTAGAGCTAGAGCATTTGTCAAGAATTTCTTCAGCTACTCAAAATGTGTTGCACATTCCTCTATCCATTCCAATTTCTTACCTTTTCTTTGCAACCATGTAATAGGATGAAAAATTTGTAAGAAGTTCCTAATGAATCTTCTGTAATAACATGCTAACCCCATAAATGACCTTACCTCATCCACGTTGCTAGGATCCACCCATTAGATTATAACTTTTATCTTTCCTAGATCCACTGCTATGCTTTCCTCGGAAACCAAAAGTGCCAAGTAATGTACCTCTATCTAAAAGAAATTTCATTTCCTAATCTTGGCATACAACTGATGCTCTCTTAGTAATATCAACAATGTTACTAAATGTTTGAGATGTTCTTCCTCATTCTTAGAATATATTAATATATCATCAATGAACATAGTAAAAAACTTGTTGAGATAAGGATGTGACACGTTATTCATCAAGCACATAAAAGTATTTGGAGAATTAGTTAAACCAAATGCAACTACAACAAACTCATAATGCCCATACTTGGTCTGAAAATTAGTCTTGTAGACATCCTCTTCTTTAATTCGTACCTAATGGTACCTTGATCTCAGATCAATATTTGAGAAAACTGCTAATCCCTTCAACTGGTTAAACAAATCATCAATCCCTTGAAACAAGTACTTGTTCTTACTGGTAACCTTGTTCAAATGCTTGTAATCAATGCATAACCTGAGAGTACCACCCTTCTTCCTCACAAATAATACTGGTGCACCCCAAGGTGATACACTTGGCATAATGTATCCCTTATCAAACATTTCCTTAAATTGCAACTTGAATTCCACTAAATATGTTATGCTCATCCTGTATGGTTCCTTTGACGTTGGCACTACCCCTCGTACTAACTCAATAGAAAAGTCCACTTCCGTGTGAGGCAGAAATTTTGAAATCTCTACAAGAAATACATCCTTAAACTACTATAGAACTGTATACCTCCTCAAAACTTCTACATCCTCAACATCCTTTTACTTTATCACTAGAAATATATACTGTAAATAACATACACCCTTTCCTGCAACTTCGCTTTTCCTACATAGCTGTCACCAGTCAAACCAATGTTTCTTTCTTCTTACCTTACATGATGCTTTGTTCTCCATTGTCATACAAGCATTCAATAGACTTGTCATAAAAATCTACCTTGGTCAATCCATACTGAACAACATATTGTGTGATCCCAATCGAAGCACATTCAAATGCACTAATGTAGACATACCATTCAACTCAAGTTCACAAGCTCTTACCTATTGATGAACTCTTTTCTTAGTACCTATAACTAGTTGTACTACCCAAGATTCTGCAACTGCCTCTTTATTCAAGCCACAGTTGTACACTAGGCCAAGATTAACACAACTATAATTAGATCCAGGGATAATCAAAATAGAAACAAATTCATCACAAAGATTTACATCCATCTCGATAATAGATGCTTGGTGATCCACCTTCCTATTATCGAATGATGCATAAATATGAGGAATACTCTATCCAACAACGCCCACTATCTATGCCTCTTGAGCACTGTATATCTTTGGTCTACCACCTTGATGCTGTGGAACATTTCTCTAATCATTATGTTTGCTGCAAGTCCAACACCATAAAGGCTTCCTGCCATCACACTGGTCCTACTCCTCAAAATGAAATCCTTGCCCTCTCTTAGATGCAATGAAATTCTTAAGTGATGTCGCATTCTATTTGTTACCTGTGTCTTGAGGTCTTATTCACTTATTATCCCATTTCCCCTTGTTCTTATCATTATCTTTCCAACCCTACTTAGTTTTAGGTCTGCGCTTCAATTGTTCATAACAATTCTTTAGCTTTTTAATGGATAACTCCAATGATCTAGGCTCATCAAACTCAATCTTGCATTTGAATGCTATCAACAAACCACTGTTGAATCTATGAATCTTCACTATCTCCTCCTTTAGATAAGGCACATACCTAAACAAATCAGATAATCTGCTAGTGTACTCCTCATCAGTCACAGATCCCATATTCAACTCATATAGTTATTTTTCCCTATCATCATAGTATATTTCCAATAGATACTTCTTCCTAAATTATCTCAAAGTCACCCCAAGTTAACTCCTCTGCATGAATACCTCTGACATTATTTACATCTTCCCATGAAATGTCTTCTTTACCTTTAAGACTGAATGTAGCTATTTTAGCCCTCATGTTCTCTAAGTAATCATGCAATCAGAAGAAATTATTCATCTCAAGCAACCGCACTTTTGTATCTTATGACTTCTTCATTTCTCCATCAAATGTAGGTGGATTTTCTTTGTTAAACTCATTTGGAAAATATCCCCTGTCACTCCTCCTCTACATACGATGGTGATGACGACTACGGTACCTGCTTGAGCCATAACTAGAATAATCCCCATGTCTACTACCTCTCCTATCAGGTGTATCCAATAATCTTCCACCCCCTATGATATCATTCATGTTTGACCTATGTCCATCACGTGATCTACTACCATAAGCTCCATTAGTCTTGTCCTCCTATCCATGATTGATCCGAAGTGGCCCCTGTCTCTCCAAATATGAAAAACTATGAAGGATAGTTGCATTAACCTATGCTTGTTTCTTCTATGCCCTAGAAATTCTCTCTTATGACTGAATTATTCTTTTATTAACTGGTTTGCAACTCCTTATTTCTTCCTTCAAACTTCTCAAAGTGTCTGCTATGTCAGGAGAGTATCCATCACCATGTTTCTCATTTAATCTATAGGGAGAGTATCGTGAACTGTAGTCTACCATTTTTCTATTCATATTTGATCTTCTTCTTCCTACAAGTATTTCATGTAAGCTAAACCAAAACATAAACATAACCAAGATACCCTATTATAGTTCAGGGGAGGATATCTTGTATGCAATATCAACCCAATTAGCACAATACATGTATAAAGATAATCATAGAAATATATAAATATCATCTCAATCATCATCTAGTTACCATGCATGAAAATACCAACTACATATCATGACCTTATGCACGACAACTATAACCATCAAAATGCATGCATAATAACACATAGACACTGACATGCATATACAACCAACATGCATTCATGACAACCATGTCCCAACAACAACATCATCAACTTCCACATGAAAACTCAACTGTAACAATGACCACCGCCATGCATACATAACAAGCACATAGACCACAAGCATAATAAACACATATGCAACTCACATATATGCATGAAAAAAATATCCCACCCATCTAATCCAAGGGTTGAACCATGCTCCGATTCCACTCTATAACACCCTTCCCCCACATTTACACAAGCTAACTGGCCCACCAAGGTAAACATGTGACAAAGAATTATTATGATATGATTCAACTCCCCAAGTATAGTTAAGGAAGTGGAATCGACAAACCAAAACCAAGTTGACCTTCCTCGCGAGCTATAGGAACCCTTGAGGCAAACTAACAACTATAGGTTCCAAACCCCTAAGGTAACTTGCCTTTTGACTAAAATAGAACCTAGCCCCTCCCATGAAAATCTCTCCATGCAACTTAAATGCTCTAGTCACTCCCACAACAAGGAATCCATGTGACTACAATCCTTTTTAGGCAATTCTATGCCAGTGAACCCAAATATTGAACCAATTTTTTAGGGCTAGGATGTAGGCCTTTGCCCAAAACTTGATGAAATTATCAGAAATGATAAATAACAAGAAGAAAATGCCTCTAATGCTAAACTTTTGAATAAGGACCTGACCTAACTCATCTTAACCATGATAGACATTTAGTCAAATACATCATGAACATGTAACATAAATGTCATAAAAACACATCTGAACATAGGGACCTCATACTTATCTAAGAATCGTTAAGAAGGTTTGATTCCCTCTCAAATTATCTACATTATCATCTATTAGGTCATTCATTCACTAAAATTTCATCTACTAACTAAAACATGATGAGAGCCATAACTCAAGATTGTCATAAAACTATATTTATAACCATTAAAGCCATATAATAACAAGTACATTTACACATAGAACATGAGACAAAAGGAAATATTATTAAGATATGCAAATCCAACCAAGTCAGGGACTTCCACATACCACTCGACCATAGATTGGGCTGAACCAAATCCCTCTTTCAGCCGATCACCCTCATGCCATATTCCAAGCATGAATGTGGGATCTCATGGAATAAAAAATCAAAACCAAACCCATGGCTTCCAGAGGCGAAATCACCTCAACCCTCAACCAATGATTCCACCTCATGGTCGAACATCACTAATCATCACCAGATCTATCTCCATCGAAGTTGTCCAGGGCTCTAGAATGTTTGTTCCAATCCGACTAGTACAAGATTATTAACTCAACCCATAGTTGTCAATGGGATCCAGAGAATTTGTCTAACCAGGACTTCCAGGACTAGTAACTCAACCCACCAAGGGCTCCAGAGTGTTTGTCCAACAAAGGCTTCTAAGACTAGTAACTTAACCCAAGATGTTATAAGGCTCCAGGAACTAATAAATCAACCCACAACCAAAGGAACATGAGCACCAACCAGAAAACAAAGATAAACCCACAACACCATGTTTATCAAAGAAATGGAAAGGCTAGGAAAAACCACTATCAATCTAGGAAATCTTCCATGCCAATGAGATATCATAACCAAGAAACCACATGCCTATGCCATGCATGCCAAAACTAGAAAAACGATCATAGATGCAACTTGGTATTTGCAAGAAAATTCATTGTATCTATGGATCCTGATGTCCTCTTACAATTTACTTATTTTCCTCTACCTTCTTGCTCCAAATCCCAGGTATGCCACACTCCTCGAAGAGTGCTCGATGAAAACTCTAAGTGTCCAATAGTCATGAGAGAGAGAATAGAATGAGAGTTCCAAATACTGAATTCACAAAATACAACACTCACAAAAGCTGTGTACTAATTCTCAGAAGCCTTTTTATTAATGATGCCTCTATTTTATTTATTTTCCATTATTTTCATTGAATTTCCTTCTCACATGCAACTTGTGACCTTTTGCCCTACTTTTCTCCTATTTTCCATTATTTTCATAAATAAAATGCCAATAAATCCCTCATGCCTTTCCAAAGCCTTTGTCATTTCCATAGTCATTAATTAATCACAAGTTATGCTTGTCACTATGTTTTTTCCCAACATTCAGCTTGGAATACTCGTCCCATGACCTTGGTTATTATTTTTCCTTTATTAACTTTATTACATGAATTTTTAACATGGGGCTATTACAATTACCGAAAACACAACAATTAAAATTTATTTTTCGTATTCATACCTATCCATGCATTTATATCATATGTGCATTTAGGTTAATAAAGATATATATTCCACTTTATGAATAAGAATTTTACTCTATAGAGTTAAAAGCATATGAAAGTACTCATTCATATGCCTACATGACCCTCAAGGATGTTATTGCTATGTCTCATTGGAAATACCAACATAAAATCAAAGATGACTAATTTGAAATTGATTAAGCTCATTCATAATAACCATAAGACAAATGCATCTGAAAAGTCATGTACAATAAGGGGTTAAAAGTATCTTAAATTTTAAAGATGGCCATTCTAAGGAAAGGTCAATGTATTTAAATTTGTGCATTAAACACCATACTCATTGAATAAAAATAATAATCATTAACCAATAGGGATTTTATCCTTCTAGGTTTTGAAAAGTCATGTACAATAAGGGGTTAAAAGTATCTTAAATTTTAAATATGGCCATTCTAAGGAAAGTTCAATGTATTTAAATTTGTGCATTAAACACCATACTCATTGAATAAAAATAATAATCATTAACCAATAGGGATTTTATCCTTCTAGGTTTTGAATCCATCAAACAACATGCAACTAAACTCATTAATAAATAATGGACAACATCTAAACATGTTAGAGCTTCTAAAGATTGGATATAATAAAGTCATGATGATAATAGCAATACAATCAATTGTAAACATTTACATCAACATTTATACATCATCAAAATGATCTCAAACCACTCACTAAGTCATCAAACAACTTGAATTAATGATATTTTATAGTTCCACGAATGGAAAAAATAACTAGTCTCTTTGTGGAGCAAAGGTTTCCATATTTAGTCATATTGTTTGTTGTGAGTTTCTAGAGTGAACTATGTGCACTGCTTTAAAGTGTATAACATTCTCAAGTGGACACTCCACTCCACCCATCATTAGGGACAATGAAAGATGAATTAAATGTCAAAAATGGCATGCTTTTTACGTTAACATAGTACCAATAACGATATCATAATTCATCAACTTTGAGCGCATACAACCTCTATAATTATAATGAAGTTCTCTAATACCAATTTGTAATGTAACTTCATGCCAACAACCATAAGAAAAGTTTGTTAGTATAAATAGCCATTGATAGTAATGATATGGCAGTCAATTTTCCACATTGTTAGACCATATTAATGATAATCCCTTCAATCAATGAATGTAATGACAATTTTTGGACTCATAGTAATCAACATAAGTTAAAATTCTAGTCTATAAAGACAAAATCTACTTAAGAACTTTCTAGGCAAAAAAATCTAGTTCAAGATCCCACCTCAATGAGAACTACCACTTCACAATTTACCATGTAGAACCTTACCAAGATGGGAAAAATCAACTATAAACAACATAACCATTTTATCATAAGCATAAGTATATGATGACTCATTTCACATACTAAATTTGTCACTAAAGTTCATAAATTATCTCGACTCTTCAATTTCCAAGAATCCCTTAAATGGATGTCTTTTCCTCTTCTCTAAGGATATTTTTTTATGGTTGTAATTTATATTTTAATGAGTTTAATGCTATTCTTTTAAGAGTCAATTTCATGTAAGTGTATTGAGTTTAAACCATCTACCCATACCTAGAACTAGTATGAAGATGTTTTTTTTGCATAGATAGTGGTTTAGTGTTTTAATCTGGGCACTCAAGACTTGGAACCATGATATTTAAATTTGTAAATGATGTTAAGGATGACTTTATCTACATTATAATCAGTTTTCAGCATGATATTTAAATTTTTAAATGATGTTAAGTATGAATTTATCTACATGATAATCAATTTTCAGCAAAAGATGTTATTGGACATCTATCGAAAACTTGGCACTTACTAAGTTTTAGATTATTCCTTTGAACTCTCATAGGATTGACGTTTTGGTTGATGCATCATCATACTTAGAATTTTATATTTGAAACTTTGACATGTTGTGGAGGGTGCATGTCTACACTAAACATGAAATTTTCCAAAAGCACACTATTTACAAACTATATATAAAATTTTATATAAACACGGGTTCAATATTCTGACTTGTGCACAATCAACATTTGGAGTGAGAGTCTGAATTTTTTACAAGAGGTAGAGGATAACTTCCTCTATGTACCCTAAATTTTCATCAACAAAAATTAGGATCGAGGATTCTAAATAATTCAATTATAGAGAATAATAAGAAAAGACCAAATACTTAGAAACGGGAAATATTTACTTTATAAAGGCTACTTGAAAATATTCTAAGGAGAACCACTTTATAAAGCCAAGTCAAGGAAATGAATTTATATAAGAAAAACCACCTCTATCATTTAAGGGAGCATTTTCCACAAATTATATTCATCCATGCTTAGAAATTTTCTAGAATGTAATGAGACACACCTATAGGAAATGTTCCAAATTTTCAATCTTTTCTAATGAGAAATTCTTAATAACTTATGAAAGAGTTCATTAGGGTTAATATCTTTCAGATTATTAATCTCACGTGGGAAGAGGAATAATTATTTTACACAGCAATTTTAGATTTTCAATCTCACATTGGTAGAGGATAACTCTTCTACACACACATTTTTCAAGTAATTGGCATGCTTAAATCGACCCATACATTCCTATACATATTATGCACACAATCAATGATAACAAAAATAATTTGATTCGCAATATCTATAGGGTTCTCAAAGCATCTATCATAATGAACACCATAAATTGCATAAACACTTTACCATGATTGAACCCCCCTACACCCACACTGACACACACATATGTATGTATGTTTGTGTGTGTGTATGTATGTATATGCAATTATCTTTTCAAATTCAATTTCCAAGGAAACTAATTATTGGGATACTAGTTTTCTCATAATTGTAGGCTATTTTGTAGTAGAATTCCACACCTATTCTAGGATATGAGATCATTAGGATAAATAAGATTATGAAGGTTTTCAAAACCTCACTTCTGTTCACTAAAATATTCAAATATATCAACTAAGCAAGTCACTACTATATTTTTATTCCATATGTTAGTGATAAAACACTTGGCACTAATTCCCATGCTTCACACACACATATATGCAATATTTTTTCAAAATCAAGTTCACAAGAAACTAATTGTGTGAGGACTAATTTCCTCCCAATTGTAGGCTATTTTGTAGTAGAATGACACCCTTGTGCTAGGATATGAGGCAATTAGGATACATAAGATTATTAAGGTTGTTGGATTCACAATGATATTGAGGGCGGGGGGTGGTGAATTAGTATAATAGAATTTTACATTGTTTAAAAACATTTAATCAAAATATAATACACCAATTACATGAGAACACAAGATATACATGGAAACCTATTTTGGAGAAAATCACAAAACGTTTTTTAATTATTTGATTGAAGTTGGCACCAACTTATGACACCATTCCCCTCAGATTGGGAAGCAACAACTTGTAGGAGAAAAACATCCCCTCATATTTGTAAGCGCCAACTTGCAAGAGACACTAGTCCCATTTGTATTTTTTTCCAATTATTTTTTCCTACTAGATATGTATTTAATCACAATTTTAGACTGGAACTAGAGGCACTTTCTTTAATTGTTACACTTCAACAATCTTGAATTATGATCTGCTTCCCTTTTCTTTTCTCTAATAGCAATCTACTCTTTCTTTGTGAGCTAGTAGTCTTCTAGCATACACCATATCTCTACATGCTCCTTCTTGGCCCAAATCTCAAAAACATTTCCCCTGAAAAATGTACTATTATAGATATAGAATGTGCACTCACATCATCCATCACACTCTATCCATGCTTTGTTTTTTTTCTACAACGGACCTAATCTCCTACATTTCTCCTCAAGTTATGCAAAATTGACACTCTTAGCTCACTTCACACATGTCCTCCCTTCACACAAGGGCATACACCACTATGCTTTCAGAATGATGAAAATGATTCATTTGACACTCTTTTCATGGCATAATTCTCTTATCAATCATTTATATTTATACATGGTGTGAGCCTTTAATTCTACCTTTAAAAATTTCTTAGCGAATTTTCCAATCAACCCCCTTGTGCGTCTGAGTGTTGTGACTATTGGATTAACCAAGTATTGTAGTGGATCTGGTGTTTGGGTCAATCACTTAACTCATTATTTGAGCTTATTTGATACACAAATGCCTATATTGTCACTCTAACTCCATTAAATCCTAGTGCTAAGTATTTAATCCCTCATGACCTTGTGCTATGACCATTTTCTTACGTGATTAGGTTCAGCGAATCAAAATTATGGATAATCATTAATGATGAAACCTTGTCAGTCATTTAGAATGATTTTCATCACCCCTTTGGTTCTAGGAGCTAAGCATTAACTTATCATAACCCTGTATTATAACCATGGTTTTAAATGATCTACTCCAATGAGTCTAGGGTCCAAGTCATTATTGATGGGAACACTTTGTTAGCATCTACATTACCAGATGCCACACAAAAATTCTTTGTAAGAAAAACAATTTGGAAGAACCTTGATGGGTGTATCCATGACCTATTTGTATCATCCTAGTAGACATAACTACATTTTACGAAAACCTTGATAAATGCTTGGAAATTACTAAGAGGGGGATGAATTAGTAATTGTATGTTTCCAATTATTTAGCTCAACTTAATTTCCTTTTTCAAATATCTTCTTATCAGGCTAATCACTTATTTATATGTTCAATTATTAATTGTTTCTTTTATGTACATATTTAGAATTCAAGAGCATTCACACAAGTGGGACATTCATCAAGCAACACATGAAGACACCAGATATAGGTGGAAACTCATAAAGGGAGAAAGCCACGAATTTTTGGCTAAAAGTGATGTGAAGGCAATCTCGTTCCCCCTTATTACATCAAATTTTCTATAGGCTACAACATATAGGAGGCTACTATGTCAAGGAAGATCCAACTCCCAAAACGTTTATGTAGGCTACAATCCACAAGAGTCTCCTACCATAAGAAGCTACAACGTGTTCTTCAAGCTACAACATGAAATGAGACTACAATCCTCCAATCAGATTACGAATTAGATTTACTAGTTACCTAGTCTTTGTCTCTGTTCTGAAATTATTTTTTGTCCTATTTTTGCTGCTTACCCTCTTTTCTTCTCTTCTTCAAATCTATATTTTTTCTGGTACTCTTTACCTTCTCTCATTATCAAGCCATTCACAAAATCTCTCATACAAAATTCTCAAGTCAAAAAACTTCTTCTTTACATTCAAAATGGCATTTTTATATAAAAAGAGTTGACGATTATTTGTATTCCATGCATGAATTCAAATTGGATAATTGTCACTTGGTCTTCTAGAGTTGTTTCTAATCTGTCTCTTCCTTTCCAAATCTAAAATTTAGTTCAAGAGTTGTGTAATATTGAGAAAAATTGAAATAATATAAGCGCACAATAATGAATGAATTATAAGCCTTTGAGATGTAAATTCAGCGTATAATATTTAATGAAAATATCAAGTTTTTTTATCTCTAAACATTGCTCTTTAGCTCTCAAGTGCCATTATGTCTTCATTTTGTTTGAAAAATAAACAACAAACCAATCATCAATATAATCATAAATTCTTAATCATGAAAGCCTTTTTACATCACATCACTCAATCGAACTTTCATTGCAATATACTTTGATCAACCTTTGCACATCAAGCAATCAACAAAATCAACCTTAACAAGAAAAAAAACTCATCAACATGAAGCCATGACCATGACCATTTGACATCAATACGAACATTGCCAACATTCTCTAGTCTTGGAATTGATGGAAACATAATGATCCTCTCCCCTTTATTCTAATAAGTATATTTCTTGCCTCTTCTTACTTCCCCCTTTGACATGAATGGCAAGGGGTTTGAAGATTTAAGACTGAACAATCCAAGAAATATACAGTTACTCAAAAAGAAACTCTTCCCTTCTGTAGGTTTTTGAGATATGTTTTCAAACGTGGGCTACTTATTAATATTGTCAAGACCAATTCTCAACTGAAAATGGAACCAAATGAACTTCCAAAATCTTCGAGCATTTCATCCAATTATAAATCTACACATTATTTATGAGAGTAGATGATCTAAAAGTTTATGACTAGATGTTAATAAAATAAATTGGAAATAATTTTTTTGCAACATTCCAAAGCTATTTTGAATTCAAGTAAGGGGTATGCTTAAAACAAAACTTATTAGCTTGAAACCTCTAATGATTTCCACTAGAGAAAAAATTCAACTTTCCTTTCATAGTGATGCTAGTTTTAATTTGTCCCAAATGGCATAGAGTTTTCTGCATTCCACTTAATCTAGGACATGATTGTGCAACCTCCAGAGTTATAGAAAAGTATAAATAGATGGTACACACGAATGTTAAAATTGGAAACATTCTTAAGCCTGAACAAATCCATCTAACTGTTGAATTATCCACTACCAATGAATCCATTGCAAAAGTGGTTCTTTATTTTTTTATCAATATTCAACTTAATATGGCACTATTACATATCTTATAAATCTTTCCTCTAATTAACAAACCGTTTACCAATAGGCCATCCTTCAAGTCCAATTCTCTTTGTAAAATCTTGATCAACAAATACTTTTAAGTAGGGGTAGCATCATTGTTGGCACCCTGAAGTCAGTGATAACCACAATGCATGCCTCTAGCTCTAGGAAGTATCATGGTCCATTTTTTTTTATACACGGTTTAGGTACAAACAAGCGGTCTCTACAAGCAAGACTTGGCTAAAATTGTGTTGAATATCATGACCTCTAGTTGAACCATGTACTCTAATCAATATAATCCAAGCTCAAAGACGATGGGTCCATGGCATGATCAGAGACTTTAGTGGACCAAGAAAGTCCCTTAATCAAAACATTAGGCAATAAACCATGTATTCCTTGTTCTTGGAGTTAGGGCACAAAACCCTAATTCATAAAATCACAAACAATTTCAGCACAAGAACCATATAACATTAATGCACCACATAAATTTAACTTTCCAGACCTAAAGCACCATTTCACACGTAAACCAATGCTTCACATTTAAAGAAATGTTCCATACCTAAGTAGTAATATCAACGCATTGGTAATAAGGACTCGTTGTAATAACCAACACATTGTAATAAGTACTAGCTTTAATATTAGCGAATTGTAATAAGGATCTATTGTAATAACCATTGCATTGTTAACATCACATTGTAATAAGGTCACGCTTGTATCAACAATAACATACAAAATGTATTAACACCAATCGCATATGCCAAAAACATTGTATCAACCAACATACGCACATGTATTAATACCAACATATGCAATGTATTAATGCCAATGACAATGTATTAATGCCAAAATATGCAATGTATTAATGAAGAAAATGAAAATGCAACCTACACAATGTATTCATACTACAAATTAAAATGCAACATAAGAAATATATTAACCCTACAATGTATTAACACTACAAATTAAAATACAACCAGTTCCAAAGTTTATCAAACTAGTTAACTACAAAATATCTTTGTAGTCCACTATTTATGTTTGAAACTCAAAAAGCACATCCAATACATTGGAATTGACTACCTGAGTGCGCATTTGACCTCATAGAGAAGACACTCCAAGAAATTCACAATGATGATTTTCTTTAACCTGTAGAAATTAAGTTCAGTCCCTTGAATCAATTTATTTGGCATTGTTATAGAAATTGATTTGGAGCCACAAGAGAGGATGGACTTGTTGGTTGGAATTCTCAACAAAAGAGAATATTTTTTTTTCTAATTAGTTATAAATTGGATTAATAATCCCTCTCCCACCTTGATGTGAAACTAAGTATAACAACCAATATATTTGTAAAAATTTAGATTAACAAGCGACTCCATTAGAGCACAAGAAGAATATGACAGATTAGGGCACAAAACCATAATTTCAATGTAACTCATTACAATGAAATATAATGCACTGTTTGGTGTGGAGCCTGATTATCTTCTGTATTCAAAGGTTTCAGCTAGATGTATACCCCAGGAAGACTGTAAACCCATCCACAAAGGGGGATGCGGGGGTCTAGAGGGGCTAATTCTCCTTGGCTAGGGGGTCCATGGGCCAACGGTCCCCCGGATCTAAAAATAGATGTAAAATTGCCTTGTAAAAGTATAGTAATTTCTAGTCAATCTGGGTTTTTCGTTAGGTGGATGATCTAATGGTAGAAGTTATGTTTAACTTAGGGTTTTTTGCCCTAGAAGGAAATCCCTCACTATATATGAGGGAATTGTATTGTGTCTATGTATATCTATATTCGGAACGAAGAAAAGAGAGGAGATTGAGAGCGAAGAGGGAGTTACAACAGATCTTCTGTAGGTTGTATCTCTTTAGTTTGTTGGATAATATAATAATATAAGGACTAGCTATTTCTCTATGGACATAGACCAAACTGGGTGAACCACGTATATTTGAGTCTCTCTTGTTTTATGCGTTTTTTGTGTTTATATTTCTGTAATATTTTATGTGTTCCATTGCTCTGTAATATATAATTTTCTAACAATTGGTATTGGAGCCAAAGGTCCATTTGGCTGATAATCTCACAAGAGAGAAGGGTTCCTGGTTCAAGTGGGAGCAATGGTAGAAGATGGTAGGTTTTGGGTCGAAAAATTCAATGGCCAAAACGACCAGTTGTGGAAGATGCAGATGGAAGATTATCTGTATCAGAGAGATCTCTACCTACCATTAAGCGGAAATACAAAGAAGTTGATGAGTATGACAGACACAAAATGGGATATTCTTGATAGAAAGGCACTTGGAACAATACGGCTAGTCCTAGCGACAGCGGTAGCATTTAATATTTCAAAGGAAACGAAAATAGATGGTTTGATTTCGGCATTGGCCAAGCTATATGAAAAACCCTTGGCCTCAAATAAGGTATTTTTTAGGAAGCATTTATTTAATATGAAGATGTTAGAAGGTGGATCTGTTGCAGACCATTTAAATGATTTTAATACAGTTACAAGTCAGTTAATTTCTTTAGGGGTAAATTTTGATGATGAAGTTAGTACTCTGTTATTTCTGTGATCATTTCCAAAAAGTTGGAATGGCTTAGTTATGACCATTAGTAATTATGTCTAGATCTAGTACTTTAAAGTTTGATGATGTTTTCAGTGTAATCCTTAGCGAGGAAATGCAACGAAAAAGATCTAGTGGGACATTAGGCAATGCTTTGACTGCGAAGACTGGGGGAAGAAAAATGGAAAGAGGAAAGAGCCCAAGATATCACAGTAAGTCAAGAAAAGGAAGATCCAAGTCCAAATAAGGGATAGTGTGCTAGAAATGTGGGAATAAAGGACACCTAAAGAAAGATTACAAGTCTCAGAAGGGAAAAGATGGAGACGCGCAACAAGAAACTAATCATGAAGCGAATGTAACAGGTGATGTGTTTCAAGATTCTTTGATTCGTTCATTAGAAAATATTATTGATGCTTGGGTGGTAGATTCAGGGGCCTCATTCCATGCCACATCTGATAAGAAACATTTTCATGATTATGTTCAAGGAGATTTTGGACATTTTCGATTTGGTGATGATAAACCTTGTAAAATTGTTGGAATGGGTATAGTTTTCAAAAAAACATAATGGAAATAAATGGCTATTGAAGGAGGTAAGGCATGTTCCAAATCTGAAGAAAAATATGATTTCAAGAGGGCACTTAGGAGGTGAAGGTTGCTAAGTACTTTCATAGATAAAACTTGGAAGGTCACTAAAGGATCCTTGGTAATAGCGGAAGGAGGAAAGGTTGGTACATTGTATTTATGCAATGGTATTTCTAATTCTGTTAATTCTTTAACCTCTACAGGAGAAGATATGACATTGTGGCATCATAGGCTTGGGCACATGAGTGAGAAGGGGATGCAGATTCTTCACTCAAGACATTTGTTGCTAGGTTTGAAGTATGTTGATTTAAAATTCTGTGAAAATTGTGTTTATTG